>CABHPP010108919.1:0-11218 GCA_902168425.1 Peromyscus attwateri
GGGTTTTGCTTCTTCCACTTGGTTCGGCGGTTCTGGAACCAGATCTTCACCTGCGTCTCGGTGAGGCTCAGCGACAGCGCCAGGTTGAGGCGCTCGCACACCGACAGGTAACGAGTGGCCTTAAACTTGTTCTCCAGCGCCACGAGCTGCTCGTAGGTGAAGGCGGTGCGCGCGCGCCGCGGCTTCCCGGACTTCGAGTCCGAGCCCGTGCGCTTCCGCTTGGGCTTGGTGGCCACGGCCGCGCCCTGCGGGGTGCTCCCCGCGCCCCCCGCTCCCGTAGCTGTTGCAGGCGGGCCCGGGGCTGCGGGCGAGTTCCCACGGGGCCCTGGGGCAGCGGCTTCATCCACGGGGGAAGCCTCGACCTCGGCCGCTCCGGGGCAGCCCGACCCGCGGGCCCCGAGGCCGCCGCTGCCTCCCCGCACCTCCTCCGTGCCGTGAGCATCCTGCACCTCGGGCGCCTCGTCCTCGTCCTCGTCCTCCGGCGCTTCATCCTCGCTGTCCGCGGTCGGGCTGCGGCCACTGCCGCTGCTGTAGCCGTTGGCCTCGGCCTCGTCCGCTCTGTAAGAGTCTCCAGCACCTGCGGGCGGCGGAAAAGAAGAGGACACAGGGTCAGCCCGGCACCCAGCCGCACTGCCCGCTCCCTCCGGGCGAGATTCTTTTAATCTCGTTGGCTTTCTCCTCTTCTTCGTTTGCTCCCTCCCCAAAGATTTTCTTTCCCTCCCTCCTTGCAGCCATTCCTCCGTGCTGCTTGCATTTCCTCTCTGCCTTCCTTCCGTAGGACCCTGTCCGTCTCAAGCTGCTTTGGCTGCCCCATCGTCAGTCCGCGCCTCCGCCTTTAGGGCTGCGGTGCGCGGGCAGACCTCGGAGTGTACAGGGGAGAGAGCGCTCTGATCGATTCACGGGGCAGATACAAACTTAATTAAACTCATTTTGTGTAATGTACAAACTAGTTAAAGTCCATTTAATTTATTTCGGCGTATATTACCTTCCAATTACAACGGCGCGGGGCTAGCCAATTACGGCACACTTAATAGCTGGAGGGGCCAGAGGCCTGGGGTGGGGTCGGCCGGCTGAGAGAAGGCCATTTTTGGGGAACCAAAAGCAGTCGCCCTGGAGCTGTCCCTACCTCAGGCTTCAGGCCCTGAAAACTAGGCGTCCGAGAAGTGCTGGCTCCCCTGCCAGCCTTGGGACCCCAACTACCTAGCTCCCCAACAACACTGTCTCTAGCGGGCTCCAGCCTCCCCTCAGCTGGTCGAGTTTTGGAGGCTGGAAAAGGACATTGTGAACCACTCCGCAGAAGCCAGGGAGGGGATCTGAGCACCAGTCCCACAGAATCCAGACAGAAGCTGCCGCTGTGACTGTATTTTGTCTCTGAAATTTGGGAAGCTGTCTGTTTCCTATGCAGGAATCTGAGGACCTTCCATGCCCCTCGCCCACAGGTGGTCTTTAAATGCCAGAGGAGTCCTCCAAGCTTTCCAACCCAGTGCCCGGGTTCTGCTCTCATGTCGGCTTGGCTCCCACATACTGGAGCATAAACGACAATTCACTCCCCGAGTTCAAAAGACCCAGATCGCCTGAAGACTGCGAATGTCATGTCCTCAACTCCCAGGCCTTAGCAGGGCAACTATTCCCTCGGGCGACTCTTAGCCATCCACGCCCCAGCCTGGTTGCCCTCCCCAACCGTTCAGGGCTGGCTCGGTCCCTACACAGCTCCAGCAGGCAGCCGCGGGTTCCTGGTAGCTCAGCCTCCTGGCGGAGAGCCGGAGGGGTCCGACTGCAGCCTGCGGAACCTGCTCTTCCTCCCTCTAGGAATGGAAGGTCAATGCAGAAGCGCGGCAGAGCTGGTGGCCCCAGTCCGGTCCACCCTGAGCTTTCTGGTCGGTGCGAGGCGCAGGGGCCAGGAAGTTGGAGGGAGGACGGGGGAGGGGCGCAAAAAGCAATCAGGAGCTGGTCGAATGCAATTCGCGATCAATAGCGGCCCCTAATAAGTGTAATAGGTTTTAATCGAGTAATTATCCGAATTTTGACCCTATAATTTAGATGTTCGGGGGGAGTTTGCAAGGTGCTTGAAAGAGATATGCATGCGCCGTAATGGGATATCGACCGCAAAGGGGGCGCGGGCCGCCCCATTACCGGCCGCTTTCCGCCGCTAAGCACATTTCCCTTTAACTGTAATCGAAGGGATTTAATTGTTTTTCCAGAGATAACCAGCGTTTTGTCACAATTAGTCTGATTTGTCCAAAGGGGGGGGGGGCTGGGGAGGCCACGGTGGGGGTGGGTAAGTCACCAAGCCAGCCGCCGCAGGTCCCTTCGCCTCCAGCACCAACTACCCTCCAAAGCCAGAGACTGACTAGGCGAATCCTTGACCGTTGTCGCAACGCTAAAGCCCCAGATCTGGCCCAGCACAGCCTTTCCAGAGGCGTCCAGCAGTGCGGGCCCTAGAGTCCGGGTCGGGAGGAGGCTACGGATGCGCCGGGCGCGGACCCCGCGCTCTGCGAACTTTCCCCAGAGCCTGGCCTGAGTGTGTCAGGCCCAGCTCCCCGCGGGGTCCCGGGTACACAAACATTCCGGAGCAGTCAGTGCCCTCGCCCCTGGCGTCCACCCCTTTTATACTCACTTGTAGGCTCAGCTCCCGCAGCCGCTGCAACTCCCGTGGCGGCGGAAAGGGTTCGGCGTTCCAGCTCTGCGCGCGGCGAGCGTCCGGAGGCAGCGGGGACCGGGACGCACGCGGCCGCCGGGGCGCATGGGCCACACGTAGCGGGCACCACAGGGCCCAGTAGCACGCACCGGCGTCTCCTGCTGTTGAACTTGTTGGGATCTAAGATGTCCAGCACTGAGAAGGAGGTGGGGCGCGGGGGCGCGGCGGGCCGGGCCGCTCCAGCCCCCTCTGGCACCGCAGGCGCAGTGTCGCTGGCCGCGAGCGGTGGGACTCCGGCCCGGGGGAAGATGGGCAGCTCAGCTCGTCCGTCCATAGCGTCCCGAGCAGTAGCCGCAGGAGCGGGCGGTGCGGGCCCCGAGGCGGGCCCGGGCGGTGGCGGCGGCAGCGCGGGGATGTCCCCAGGTGCCGCCGGGCCGCTGGTACTCATGCCGGCCTCGGGCCGCTCAGGCGGCTCGGGCCCCGCTGCCTACTGGGCTCCCATCCCTGCGCCCCGCGAAATCAGCCTCAGCCCAGCTGTTCCCGGCGCTGCGCTCCGCTTGGCTAATGCGGCCCGGCTTTGCCTCCGCCACCGCTTCAGGCGCCCGCCGCGCCCGGCCAGTGCATTTATGGCGGCCCCGCCGGAGGCGCCCACACGCCGCACACACGTGCGCCCGCAGGCCGCCGCGGGGTTCCGCTACCCTCGTTAGCGCGCACGCCTAATTGGCTGCGAACGGTCCCCGGCGGAGTAGGCGGGCCCGGTGCAGGACACACGGACTGAGCCGCAGAGCCAGACGGACAGACGCCCTGCCGGGAGCCACAACACAATCCGCTGGAGGGTGTCGTGGTCAGCACCGTGCCTCTGCGCCTCCGAGGGGCTGGAAACTGCGTGCCCGCCTCCTCAGCGAAGGGGGAGGAGACAGCCGGCTTTTAAATAATTGCGGGATCAGTCGGCGGTGCAGGGCTGCGGAGGCCCCCGGGTGCATGAACCCGCAAGCCCTGAGTTGGCCTGGACATCCCAGCTCAGGGTACCGCTCTGGGGCAGGTCTCTCCTGCTGCCATGGCACGCGTGGTTCTGGGCTCCCGTGCCCTCCGCAGCTGGGACGGGAAGAGTGGGGACTCGTGCAGGTTCTGAGTCTCTGCAGGGTCCTCAGCCCCTTGTGGGGCGTCTTCCCAGGGTCTGGGTTTCGCAGCCCTCGGTTGCTGTCTTGCGTGTCTGGAGCTCTCCAGTCAGGATCTTTGCCCCTCCATCCTAGCCAGCCCTGACTCCCGCCCCCTTAGCTCGATCAAATTAGGGACCGCACGAAATCCCCTCAAGGGGCGGGGCTGGCTGCCGCGAGTGATGCTCATTAGAAATGGAATCGAAATGAGGAGGGCTAGGCGGCCCTCTCGGTCCCCGCCCCCCGAAAGGGTGACTGAAAAATCGCACAAATAGCAGGCGGCCTACATAAAGATCGATACTTCATGTAATGGGAAAATATGTGTTTCTTCCAGAAATAATACGGAAACCATCCCCTTCCCACTCCTAAAGATACCAGAAGGGCCGTTTGAGGCCTGAGTATTTGTGCTCGTCTTGTCCACAGGCTGGATATTATCAGGACAGGCTGGATAATCTCAGGACAACCTCGGAAGATCGAGCCTGGCTTCGGAGTGCTTTGCTTTCGAAGGTCATGAGTTTCCCTCCTCCTCTGGCTCAGGCCAATGAGCTGACCCGCCTCTGATGGACCCAGGTGGGACCCGGCGGTGGAACTCCTGTCCAGGGTGTGAGTGTGTGCGCCGCCGCCGACGCGTGCTCCAGCGGGTAATGCTCTCCTCCTCCCACTGCGGTCCCGGGAGCCTGCTCTGCACAAGGACGGTCCTTTGCAATTACCGCGGGCAATGATCCTTCGGAAGCAGAAATTAAAAGTTAGGAGAAATAATGGGGGACCGATCGCCTGTAATTTGGGCCAAGCTCGGACATGCTGAGCCTCTGGGAGGCTAGGATAGGAGACAGGAGGAGGGGGGCAGGGCTCTCTTCCCCCTCAGTTCCTTCCCTGCCCCCTCCCACCCTCACCGCGTGTTGGTCCATCCTGAGATTCTAATCAGACCCACAACACTGTGTCCTTCCTTGCCAGGACTTGATTATTCTTTATCTTTAAATTATAAATCACCTCTGGGGAAGGAGGGTGGGTAATCTCTCATCGCAGTGAGGTAATTATCTTCTTCCCGCCCCCCCCCACCTTGGTCTTCACGCCCTCCCTCATCTCAGCTGAGTTTGAATATAGATGTACACGCCCCATTCTCTTACACACACACACACACACACACACACACACACACACATTCACAAGCAATCAACACACAAGCAGGATTCATTCATGAGCACCCATACACAGTCAGAAGGTGGCTCACAAGTGCAGTGCACGTCACCCCTCACCCCTCCCTCACCTGCTCCTCCTCCCCCTTTCTGTCTCTTTTAAGTCCGTTGGTGAGGACCACACACAGGTGGGATGCTAGGCCCCATCCTCTTCCTGGGAAGCAGAGCCACTGGGTGCAGAAGGGAGCTTCTTTGAGGGAGGGGAGGGCAGGCCAGGCCAGGCCTCACGTGCAGACCTTGGAGCTAGCTCTGGATAGTGGAGACTCCGTGTGACATCCCTGCAAACATACCCCCCCCCCCGCCCCCAAACACTTGTCACCAGCACAGGTCGCCAGAGAGGTAAATGTTGCCAAACATTTAATAGCACCCACAGCACCCACACCTTACTGAGTGGGTGAGAGCTGGCATGGTTGCACTCTCAGCCATCACACATAGCCTGTGAGGCAATACGATGACCTGTTCAGCCGACTCTGTACAGCTTTCCTTCAGGACAAGCAAATGCAAGCAAAGTGGAATTTCTTAGAATGTAGGTGAGATTAATGCTAGGACATAGTAAATATAATACAACGTATGGAATAAGATAACATGTTATAGAAAAACATACAACTGAATGTTGATTGGTTTTTGTTTTGTTGTTTTTTTGTTTTTTGTTTTTACACACACACACACTTGGTACTGCCAAATGCTCTCCCTGCCGATGAGTAGGGCTGGTCAGAGTTGAGTGTAATTCAGAGAAAGCATCTTGGCCATCCAGAAGTTTATAGGCGCCTGAGTTCACTTCCCCTCCCCTTACTGCCCATCTCTTCCTGTCCCTGATGTTCTGATGGGAGCTGCAGCAGGCGGAGTAATGAACAGCCAAGCTCACAGCCAACTCAGAAGAGTAGGATGAGCCTGAGGGTCCTCAGGAGCTGAATGGGTCTTTCTTTGGTCTGGGGCAGTGCTGTGTGGACCTAGCTCAAAGAGGACATAGAGGCAGCTTCTTTCACTGTTTCCACTCTATCTCTGAGGACAACCCAAACAGAGGGATGCCTGATGCCCCTCCTCCTCCCCTCCCAGCCTCAACCCAAACTGTCTAGGGCTATAAGGACGTCCTTTAGCTCCTAATCACAATTGATTGTCAATTAGACCCTCATTTGTGCAATCTCTGCCCATCTGCCATCTCAGGTTATCTCCAACCCACCAACTTCACTTGTGGGGCCCCAGGTGGGCACTGACAGGTGAAACCCCAGCCTAGAGCAGAGATGCCTCTGCCTGCTCAGTGGACAGGAAACATCCCCTTCCCTGCTGAGCCCCACCTTGGCAGGCCAGTCAGGGTGACAGGTCACGTTGGACTGGGGCATCAAGGCAGAGACAAATGTGGCCAGGGTGGAAATCTGAAAGAGACTGGCGACAGGGGTCTGAGAGGTGGGCACAGGAAAAGGAGGGATGGGCTGGCACTTCTAGCTTCCTTCCCCCTGAATTATGCATTTTGAAATTCTGGATGACAAGAGCAAGATGAGGAACCCTCAACCTCTGTCGTTAACTCACCTTGGGCTAATGACCCCTCTCCACTGTGTGGTGATCTCTAAGATCCCATTTGCTTCCCCTCATGGATCCAAGGGCTCCAGTAATAGCCTTCTACTCAGAGTAAAGGGACGCTGCGTGATGGAATATCCCTTCTCTCTCTGCTCCTGGGAGCTCTACGGGCAGGCTGTAAGTGCAGTAGTGTTCAGGATCTCTATGATTGGGCAATGCACAGACAACCTCCACTTTGGCTGCTGCTTGTCTCGTGCACTGTGAATCCCCTACTCCCATTCTGCCCAATCGCCAGGGCTCCCACAATCTTTCTGGCAACATGCGGAGAACTTTAGTTAGTCCTCTGGTTCCCTGAGTGTGGACTGAGGGGCTGTTGACAGCCTGCAGCCTCTGAGTGTGCTGCCTCCCCATGGAAGGATGCAGTGCGGGAAATTGGGCTGACAAGGAGACAGGGGCTCCCCTGTGCCTTTCTTGACCTCCACCCATATCGATACATGGCACACCCTGATGTTCACCAGTCTGGAAAATGAATGAGCATTTCTGCTCGTTCTATTTCCCTTTGGCTCTTCTATCCCCTCAAGAATGGGCACAGCACAGTTAGAAACCTAGAAGAGAGCGGGAGCTCGGGCTGCTGAGCTCTCTCCACAGAGGAGGACCTGCCATCAGCACAGCACACGGAGCCCAACCAGTAGGCTGGAGGTCAGAACCGCGGACAGCTCCCAGAACCACGAAGAGACCGGTCGTCTGCCAGGTCAGTACCGCGGACAGCGCCCGTTCCACAGAAGCCGAGTCAGCTCCGCGGACACCGGCCCCGCCCCCTCCCCCACCCCGCCCGACCTCAGCTTCCAGGAGACCACGTCAAAGTCAGGTTCAGAACTGGATCCAGCCAGCACGTTACTGTTCTCCACTCAGGCACCGCCCCCACTGTCTAGTACAAGTCTGCCCATCTCAGAGCGTGCGGGCTATCTTTGGGGGTACAGTGTGGTGTCTGGACCCTGTGTGTTACACACCCAGATGAGATGCTGGCCCCATTCGCCTCACACCAAAGAGCTAGGGAGTTTCACAAGATGAGCGGCTGCTGGGTTTGCATCCTTCTGTTCAAATGGTACAGGATTCAAAGGTGGAGGGCGTAGAGAACAGGGGCTGTCTCTTAGCAAGAGATTACTTGGAGATGAAAAGGTAAAGTTCAAACCCTTTAAATTGAAAACCCAGATCAACAAATAGCACACCAGGAGTCACTCGAGGGCTTCAGGAATAATGGGTACTGTCATGGAGAGAAGGCTGCACAGGCTGCTGGCTCCCTCTCTTACATTGCTAGTTGGATTTCTGCCCCAGAAGAGTTTACTAACCACAAGACAGGATGGGGTAAACTGAAGCCAACGAGCATCAACGCTGTGTTCAAGGTCAGCCAGTCAGTAGGTGGTGGGGCTTCAATGTGACGCTGGTACTCCTGCCCAGCGTTTAAAGTGACAAAGTCACAGATAATCAGTTTCCCAGTGCCAGAGAGAAGGTGGCCTGGGCAATGCAGAAAAGAGGGCTGACAAGGGGTCCGGAGATCCCAGTGCCTTTATTGGCCTTTATTCCTCACCTTGTGGCACAACTTGCTGACTACCAGTCTGGAAATGACCGGAGTGGAGACCAGTGTTTGTTCATTTTCCCTTCGGTTCCCTTAGGGTGCTTAGAGAGGCCCTCTTCTCACAGGATCTGTCCCTGGGTGCTGTCACCACCCTTCAGCCTTTTTGTTGCCATTGACTTACTTGAAAGGTCTTAGCAGGGTGTCCAGGCCAGAGCTCGTCCAGAGTGCCACCTGCCTTCACTCCCGAGGGCTCCCAACAGCACACAAGCTCCAGCCATCTTACTGTCAGAAGCTGTGAGTTCTGTCCGGTACACAGAGCTTTCCCTTGAGGGATGGTCAAGCCCTGCTATGTAAAGGCGTGAGGTCAGGAGACCCCTCCTGAGTGGGGGAACTGGGTTCCCTGGCGCGGTGTTTCATTCTTCTTGTCTTGTTTTGTTCCTTTGAGACAGTGTCTTACTATGCAGCCCTGGATGGCGTGGAACTCCATTTGTAGGCTGTGCTGGCTTTGCACTCAGAGATCCACTTGTCTCTGCCTGGGATTAAAGGCATGCAGCCTCAATGCCCCATTGCTCACTTCTTACTGCCTGGCCAAAATCTGGCCCCCTTCTAGAAGCTCCCTGAGGTTGACATGGTCTGAGAATCATGCCTGGGCTGAGCGCCTGCCTGTTGGACTCCCTGGGTCATCCTGCACGGTCCTACATCTGAGCCCCGTACCCCAAGGTCCTTTCTTATCTGATGGCCACTGGCAGTACCCTTAGCTAGCTGTTCAAAAGCATCAGACCTTGGAGCTCAGCAATTTCCTTCCAGTGAGACTGGCACCACCATCTGCCCCTCTGTCTTGCCCTAACACATCCAGTGGCCTTTATCTGTTTACATGTTGCTCTGGCCAGACCGGGCTCTTGAACACTGTGTGCAACTTTGTCCTGTGTCTCTCACCAAGACAGAGGTGGATTGCAAAGTTTCAGTCAAGACCATGGCAACCTGTCTAGCTTCTGTGGGCAGAAAGTGCCCCTGGTGACTCTTCTCTGCCCTCCACTCTGCTTTGCCATATCTTCAGAGAAATGTGGCACTGGTAACTCTACTCCTTGACCGATGGGTGCAGTCAGTGCCTACCTAGATCCAGACATGGCATTGTATGCCCATCTTGATTGTTGTCAATGCCATTTGTTGCCATGGATGCTGCTTCCAGAGAGAACTGGGGACACCTCCCTCTTCCTCCAGAGGCAGGGAAGCTGTTGTGAGTCACATTCTAGAGTGCCCCTCCAATCAGACTACATGGAACCTCACAGAGACACATCCTTTCATGGTTTCCTATGCTCATTTTTGGATTTTGCCTGTCTTGGGAGTGACGAGCATCTGAATCCTTGCCTCAGGCTCAGCCTTCCCAGAGGCCATTAGAAGGATGGTGGAGACAGAGACCTGGGAATCAGCCTGCACAGGGGTGGAATGGCCACGCTTTCAATGCCACGGTTCTAGCACACAGCCTTGATGCCCAGGATGTGTTGTGCAATTATGATGAGGGTTCTTAGCCTCAACCCTACCGCTATGTAACCAGGAAAGCTTTGAGTCAGAAATGCGGCAGGTTGGATAATTTGTCCATAATTCTCCTTTCCTGTCACCTCCTCACTGTACCACGGCCTTCTGGAGGACGTGTCTGTCTGTGCTCCTAAACCTGAGCTTGGCCATATGACCTGTGGGGACTCAAGCCACAGAGGTCTCTGGGTTTTGGAACTTCTACTCATGTGAAGGCATGCTCCTGGGATTGGCCATTCCCCACAAGTTGGGTCTTGATTGAGGATGTGGAGTTAAAACCACTTCAAAGCCTCAGTCGAAAGAACCTAGCAGTACGGTAGCCATCACTGTCCTCAGCAGGAAGTGAACGCTGTCCAGGGCCACGGAGCTCTCTGCAGTTGTTTCTTACACAACAGCTCCATAGCAGAAGCAGGAGCAGTAAACTTGGCTGCAGAAGGCCCAGTAACCTGGAGTCAGCGTGTGGCCTGTCAGCGCTCAACCCAGCATAGAGCCGGGCCCACCTCACCTGGCTTTTCTGTCCCCGTTCCATGTGCTCATCAACTGACTTGTCCATCTCTGTCCTATCCAGTGGTCATGGGCCACTGGACACCCTGACAGTGTGACTCAGGTGACACCCACAGAGGCTTTATTTCATCTATCATTTATTCAGACACCCCCAGCTCTCCTGTGACAGGGTGGGCCTGGGATCAGGGATAAGTAAGTTAGGCCCACTTTTGTTGTGGGGGAGGCTCTGGTGCCCCTGTTACCAGGGAGAATATGCCACCCCATTTCCATTGGCTTTAGGGAAGGCGATGGAATGGAGGCATGGGCCTTATCTGCTCCACTGCCGAGGAGGGCTGGCCTGTGTTGGAATGGGGAGTCTGGAAAGCTGGGACAGTGGAGGAAGAACACAGAGGGGTGAGTAGGGCATCTAGAGACTGTACCCCAGCATTGAAGAGGGGCCAGAGGATGAAGGGAGGGAGTCCAGGCCAAGCACACAGAAGGTGCTCAATAAATGAATACAGCAAAGTCTTCCACTGGGCATCCATGCATACCCACGTGCCTACAGGACCACTCTAGGTCAGAAGGGTATGTGGAGAGGAGCTGGTCATTAAACATTGAGCTTAACTGAGGTTAATGCCTCTAGCGCAGCCCTTGATTATTAAATTATTGCCGTGCACATGAATCATAATTAGAAGGTTGAGAAACTACTGGACAGTTCAGGAAGTCAGGAAGAGGGATTTTGAGAACGAAGGGGAGGAGAAACAACGTGTCTTCGAGGTCGGGGCGGGACGGGAGGGTTGGGGGGGGGGCGGCTTATTGTTAGGGTGGGGCGTATTGTCCAGGTGGGAGTGTCCTGGGGAGAGACATATCCTTGTGGTGGGAGTGTCTGCAGATAAGAGGCAAAGTGAGAGGATGTCTTGGGAAGGGGGCATGATGTCCGGGTGTCAGGGAAGTGTAACCTCAAGGGTGAGGAAAAGTGTCTGCAGGTGGCGGGGGTGGGCGCATCATGGGGTGAAGGGTGTGTAGAGGTGGGGGAGGGTGTGTCCTCAGGATGGGGGCGTGTCCTCGCTGTAGGGGGTGTTTCAGGGTGGCTGTTGGAGACCAGAGGGCAAGTGGGTGC
>CABHPP010108920.1:0-18377 GCA_902168425.1 Peromyscus attwateri
CTCCTGATTTATAACAAGGGTTGAGTGAGGGGTCCAGGGGTTGAGGAGGAGGCATTGGGAATGCTCATTCTCCAAACCTACCCCCTCCCCCAACCCCACAGCCACAGAACCAGCTCTGAGATGGCCAAGAAGGAAGCAGAGGCATCTGCAGACCCCCAGGCCAGTCTGGTCCTGTACTTCACTGGCTGTGTACCCTGCAGGGATCATCTGAGCTGTGTGTCCTCTTGACTGAGATGTGCGGGGCCAGGAAGCTGACAGAAGAGCACTGTCCATGCACAACGTACATCTTGCTGTTCTCAACCTTGCTCTACATAATTGGGCAGCAGGTATAGCCTTTCACTCAGACTTTGGGGAGCATGGTGTAAACCTCGAACCAAAGGCTTAAGGAGACTGACTTGGAACCTATCTCTTTGGGGAATACATGGTCACTTGCCTCAGTAACCTGTGTGCTTGCTAGACCAGGGTTTTTCACCCCTGAGGTTCTTTCCCCTGAGGACACTATAAGTCTAGGTGTCTCCCCAGCTTGAACCCAACAGATACATAGGCCATTGGAACATGCCTCCATTCCTCCAATCCCAGAGGGCTCCTCCATTCCTCCAATCCCAGAGGATGCGCCTTCTGGCAGAGAGTGATTTGGAAGTCTTCCTGAGTCATGGGAGCCACTCACATAGCTTTACATAGAGGCCACCAAGACAAAATCCCCAGAAAAGCCTAGAATGTGAGTTCCTGCCTGTTTCTTGACCTGTGTGCTGCTAGCCTATCCCACTCGAGAGGGCCAACCAGGACTGCTCAGAGCCCCTGGCCTCTTGTCTCAAGCTCACTGTTCCTGTGGCTTCCTGTAAAGAATGTGTGCGCAGGGGTTGCTGGGCAGCCCAGAGGCTGAGAGAGTTCTGTTAGCATTGTGGAAATCAGGGGATGTCCACATGGCTCAGGACATGGCTCTGCAACTCCCCTCAGCAGCTCAGGATGTCTAGGATTTAGGTAGCCTCTCTCCACCCCCTGGGGAATATCACTAGAGCACCCAGGCCCCTGAGCTGAGGTCTGCCCCCTGGGAACTCATCAGGGCTGGCTCCTCCAGGAAGTAACCGAAGGGGAGAGAGGGCAAGAGTAATTCCAGGCAGGCATCAGGTGACCCAGCTGTCCTGGACACCGTAACCCCACCAAGTAACACAACCTCTAGGTCTCTCACACTTCCTTCTTACAGTCAGCTGAGATGTGGGGCCTGCAGGCCTGCAGGGCTCCTTCAGGGATCCAGACACTTAGCAGTTCCCAGGGAAGTTCATCCGGTCCCTTCCCTGAGGCAGGAGCACTCCTGCTCTGTCAGACTGAGGAGAGGTGCCTGCCTAGTCCAGGACTGGAGTGTGAGAACTAATCACCATCTAGGTTACTGTTCTGTTCTGAACTAAATACTAATATGATCCAAATGTCCGCTCAGATGGGACGGAGATGCTGTTTGGACATCAGACTATCTGAACACCTTCTCTTGTGGGCAGGGCAAAAGCCAGACAGCTCAGGGCTGCCCTTCACTTCCATCCTCACCTCTGCATGGAGTTTAAAATGCTTCTGCTTGGTGTGGAGCCTGGGTGGTGCAGATCCCAGGCAGCACACCTCGTTCGTCAGCAGGGCAATCATCAGCACGTTGTCATCACCATTGTTTCCGAGGTCTCCACACACTGTCTCATCAGAAACAGAACAAAAACACTTTCTCTCGATTCAGTAGAGCATGGCCTAGCCTGAGCTTAACGTGCTGGCCATGTAAGTGGGACCATTGTATGGTTGTATAGGAGAATCAGTACTGATGTAGTCCAGAGCCAAGAGGCCGATGTCCAGCACGGCCCAGGGGAAAAGCTATTTATGATTCACTAACCGTGAACAAGCCACCGGGAGAATTGACCTGTGCATACATCATCTACTCAGCGGTTCCCCTAGGCTCCTGGATACATATTTGATGACATGTCCGGTTTTGGTGGGACCAGATGCTCGTGAGAAGAGTTTCATTACGGTGAACTGAATAAACTGCAGGCCAGCAGATGGGCGTGAACAATCACACTGGATGAAGCTCAAGGTTGGAGGAAGAAAAATTACCAGACTCTCCAAAACCAGGATTCTAGAGAATAACCAAGCAAGGAGTAGACAGCCTCCCATCTCGTTTTCCTTGGGCCAGTTTCCTTCCTTTAGGCACGCCCTAGTGCTCTGGGAGCACCTTGTACGGATTAGGTAGAGTGGAAGTGCACGGGACGAAGGCTTCCCGGAAGGCTGGGACGGAGGGCTGGGAGAGCTGACACACAGAGCATTGCACTTTGCTAGCTGCCTGGCCCTAAGGACTTCCTTAGAGCACTTCCGTAATCCTAGAACCACAAGTGAAGCAAGGGGCAAGGCTGTGAGAGGCATGACGTAGGCCCGGGGCCTCAGGTCTATCTGTCAGTCTCTAAACTGAGGCCACATCCTGGATGAGCACCAGACACGGTGCCCTCACCCCATCCCAACCATCTACAGAAAACACTCCACCCATTCTCCTGTACAGAGTGGTTTGCTGATCACAGTCAAGAAGTTCCCAGAACTGAAGCATCCTGGGAAAAGTCCCTAGGGAAGGCCCCAGGGGAGGTGCCAGTGGATTAATTTCTCCCCCAGCTTTGCTGTTTCCCATCATGTGGCCATGCGTTTGTTTGATGCTACCTAGTTCCGGCCCCCTCCACACTCAGGTCTGGGAGGGACTTCCCACCACTCTAGCAGGATTACCTATTTGGAAGCACTGCAAGTGGGGAGTGTTGCCCTCACCGTCAATGTCACATGTCCCGAGACCTTCCCTGGACTCGTGTCAGTCATCGCCAGGTCTTTCCTTGGGCTCTCCCAGAGCTCTCCAGCTCCTCTTTCCTACAATGCTGGAACTCGGTGGAGGTTTGTCTGGTTTCCCGTGAACTTCTCCTTCTCCAAACAGCACATCACAATGTCCTCCCCTTTCTTGAAGAGATGTCAGACTCCTCTACAGCTTGGCCAGCCGTATGGAAAGTTGAGCTCTGTTGCAGAAGGTCTGAACTTGGTTCACACTGAGTTAGGAAGGTGGAGAGCCAGCCAGAGGTCAAATGAGGACGTCATCCTAGACAGCCTTACCCAATGGTAGCTACAACTTCTAGGATAGTTGCTCATAAAGAATGCTGGTGGTCCTGAATGGATACATTTGATGGCTGCAGGAGGTCTGATCCTCCCACTCACGTTAGTGAGAGCAGAGACTTGCACCTGTAGCATGAATCTTAACAGTTCTTATTAATAAAATCAAACCTGAGCCAGGTATTGCGGCGAACACTGGAAGGTCAGAGAGACAGAACAAGCCACAGCTATCTCACCTCGCTGGATCCTCAGCTGGTCTTGTTTCCTCAGACTGGAAGCCTCTATGTCCTCATCCAGAATGGGTCTCAGCTGAACTGCTGCTAGAAGCCTGAAAGCTTAACCAGCCCAAATGCTTCTCCAGGCCAAATGCCTCTCCAGGGCAAATGCCTCTCCTGGGCAAATGCCTCTCCTGGGCAAATGCCTCTAGTTTCTGGTCCTCACGCCTTATATACCTTTCTGCTTTCTACCACCACTCCCTGGGATTAAAGGCATGCTTTCTGGGATTAAAGGCGTGGAGTCACCATGCTTGGGTGTATCCTTGAACACATGGATTTCTGCCTCTGGAATGCTAGGATTAAAGGCGTGTGCTACCACTGCCTAACCTCTATTTAATATTGTGGCTGCTCTGTCTCTGACCCCAGATAAGTTTATTAAGGTACACAATATTTTGGGGAACACAATACCACCACATGCACCAGATTAGTATATTATTCCTCTATTAGTGTGTGTGTGTGTGTGTGTGTGTGTGTGTGTGTACACATGTGTATTTGTGGAGGTCAGAGGTCAACCTCCAGTGTCACTCTTCAGGGGCCATCTACTTGCTTGTTGAGCTCTCACTGGCCTGGGGTTCCCTGATTAGACTGGCTGTCCCGGGATCTGTCTGTCTCCACCTTCCCAGAGCTGGGGTTATAGGCACACAGCGCCACACCAGTTTTTTACGTGGGTGCAGGAGGGGGAACTCAGGTCTTCCTACTTGCCCAGCCAGCACTTTACAGACTGAGTTGTAGCCCCAGCCCCACATATTGTTACTCTTTGTTGATTCCAGATGCTCTCCATCATGTTTTAATGTTTCTGGGGAAAAGCTGCCTCTCACGTACAGTGTGGGTACATTTTTGTTTTTTGTTTTTGTTTCCCTGAAAAGGGATGATTATGTCAGGGCACACTTTACATCTGATGGAAGAGTGTAGACAGTGGTAAGTGTGGGCAAGACAAAGGCTCTACCTGGGATGACTCTCAAGAGAGGCTGTCCTCAGAACCGGCCACACCCAAGAACTGGGCATCTTTCATCAGTAAAAGATCCCAGCGGCTCCCTCCCTTGAGCTTACACCGGAACTGGGAGGTTCCAGAGCCCCAGTGATCCCCAGAGCAGCTTCAGCTAAGACTCAGCTATCAGAGCGTGTGGTAACCCTCCATTCCCCACTCTCCTCCGAGCCCAACGACAGTCGAGGGCAGCTGTGGGATTCCCTGCTTCCCACTACCCTCGCTTGAAGGAAGAGAAAAGCCAGATGGACAGATCCCTATGGCTCCCAACCCATGTTTCTCTGCTACCCCAGCCTGTGTGCACACTGTCACTGATGTTTTAGCTCCAGCTGCATGTGTGTGTGTGTGTGTGTGTGTGTGTGTGTGTGTGTGTGTGTGGTGTCTGTGAACTGTGCCGTCACTCTGTCCAAGGAAACGGACACAATGTGGGCACAAGAGGGACAAGAAGACCTGTAGGCTAATTCAACACGACTCCAAGTGAAGACCTTTGGAACTGTAAAAACTGGGGGCCTCTTGTACAGTGGGTTCTAACGAGGGGACCATTCAGGACCCTCCTAGCTCTGAACTTTCATTCCACAGCTTCATGAACAGAGTCACCACCTTGTCACAGCTTCCCAATGAACTCTTCTGACTGCTCTGGAGAACACTCATGTAGAGTATTTTAATCAGGGTTACAACAGTGTGGCCTTCACCAAGGCTCTTCCTCACGTCTGAAAACTCAAAGGAGCCCTCTGCTCCCTGATCTTCCCTCTTCACAGGGTCCAGGCAGGGGTGGAACACAAGGCCTCTCCTGGTGGTGCCTGGTCCTATCCTGGCCCTGCCTGCTGTTCTAGCTACCGAGAGTACACCCCCACCCTGCAGCTATTCTGTGTGTCCTCCTCTGGCTGGTGGGGTTAAAGCCAGAGCCTATGTCACTGGATGCAATAGCTGTTGGAGCAGCCACAGGACACAGTCAGCGTGCTCACTAAGGTGGAAACACAAAGGCTTCATCTCCCAGGACTGTCACAGAAGCATCAGCTCTGCCACAATGGCTACAGATGAACCCACAAGGCTGGGGACCACAACACTGTTCTGCTGGAGCCTGGGGCTTTATCAGATTCGTCTCCAAAGCTCTGCACACAGGCTGAGAACACAGAGCCTGAGAGGGCCCTCTCCACCACACACATGTACACACAGGAGTCCCCAGGAGCAGCCTCCCTCCATGAAGAACTCTACCGCAGTTCCGTTCTCCTCCAAAGACCTGGGGTCTGGTTCACACCAGCCTTGATTTTCATGCATAAGCAACGCTGCCGCTGCCCAGGAATACAAAGAGAAGTCTGGGGCTGGTGATGGTGGAGACAGGAAATAGGGGCACAGGCCTTATTTAACTGGAAGTTAGTGGTTTAAAACTGCGTTGAGATGTTATTTGTCACAGTAGTAGGACACAGCTCCAGAAACTGAGAGACGTTTTCAAAGTCTACAAGACATGAAGCTGTTACAAACCTAACTGTGGTCAGGCCTCATGGCCACCCTGCCCCAGAGCTGGAAGAACAGATGTCCCACCTGCCTTGAGCTACCTGAACAGGCCTGATGGCTACAGACTACCGCTTAGGTTTCCTAAGCTCTCACCTGAAACCTGGCACCACATGGCATTCACTATGGAATGCACAGGACTTTTCTTTACAGCAAAGGTTTTCTCTCTCTCTCTCTCTCTCTCTCTCTCTCTCTCTCTCTCTCTCTCTTTCTCTCTCTCTTTCTCTCTCTCTCTCACACTTTCCCCTCCTCCCTCTCCACACTTGGACATACATACACTCACCACACACTAACATATAGCATGCACACACACACACACTCAGGTCAGAAAGCCTTTTCATTGCTGGTTTATAAACGAAATCATATAACCTGTACATGAGTAATGGTTTCTACAACCTAGACTCACACAGAGAGTAGCCACCTCTCCCAGATCCTGTTCTCTGAGCCCCTTGGCCAGAAGCTGGCTGCACATGTGGTCACCTCGCACTCCAGCTAGGAAGAGGCTGAATTAATTTGACTCAGCTTGGCCAGCACCCGAGCAGGGCCGCCCTAAGAAAGTGCCATTCTCTCCTGCTTTGGTAGCTCCAACAGAGAAAGGTTCAGTCTTCTGCAGAGCTTTCTTCCCTCTCTGGGGTCCTTTCCTAGTGCCCAGGCAGGGCTCAGCAGAGGAGAAGGGAAGGAAACAGGGCTGGAGGAAGCTTCCACGCAGAGCAGTCAAATCTGGTTCCCACCAGATAGCACCTCATGGCCCCTCTCCACAGGAGTCCACAGTGAAATGGCAATGGGTACCAAAGACCAAGCATTTTCACAGAAAGGTGAATTAGGTTTTTCTTTCCAGGGCACAGAGGAAATCCCCAAGGCTCCTGGGACACTCGGTTGGAGCTTAGAGCTGAGCGCTGGGGTCTGAGATCCACTCAGATTTAACCTTGTAACCTTGCAGCCTCTCTAACCCCCACCTCCTCCACCATTGGCCGCTCTCAGCGTATGTGCGGCGTTTCCCTGCGGGGCTAATTTTTAAACACTATTCACGGGAGCATCCCACAGTGCACAGTGTGGGCCTGAGGCAGCTGCGAGCTTCCCTCTCACACCAATTAAAGCTGAGTTTGATGCTCCTTAGCATATGAATCAAGGCACCAGGCAGTATATTTATTGCTTGCTCAAGCCCTTCACATCTTCTCCAGCTCTTCTCCCATCGGTCTCCTCCCCACTCCCGGCCCCTGAGCCCAGGATCGGCCCATTACACCTGCAGCTTCCTTGTGCTATGTGTGGGACACCCCCCCCCCCCCCCCCCCCCCCCCCACCCCCGTCCAGCATGTCTAGGTTGCACTGACTATAACCTTTCCCTGGACCAAATTAGGTTTTGTGCATGCTCCCAGGGCACCTGGGATCTGTACCAGTTGTAAGGAAGATGTTTTTGATGAAATATCAAAAAGAATGGGAAATGCAGGGATTCAGTTGACTAGCTGGCTGGCTGGCACCCTCGAATTTGAATTCTAAACCAAAAAAAAACGTTGAAGGGATTTTGAGATTTATTCGGGTCAGGAGACATGAGGAATTCTTCTAATGAATGCACTGCTCCTTGTGTTTCCGATTTCCAGCTTTAAAAAAATTCTCCAGGCTGACACTGCCTATCACGATTTTAGGAGATTAAGGAAGATCTTTTCTCTCAGGCCTGTCTGTGAATATGGATGCTGTGTGTTACTGCGGGTGTGCTCTGAAATGCAGCGACTGTGTTCTCCAGGAACACATGGCGTCACTGGCTGGAGGCAAGCCCAGGCCTTTGATATTGATCAACACACGAGAATTAGCCAGTGGAGACAAACGAGGATACTACATGATAACTCTGAGATCCACAAACCCTCTGACATGGGCTTTGCCTTCCTGTGAGAATCTCAGAAACTGAAGAATGGCTGGAGGCTGTGGTGTGTGTGTGTGTGTGTGTGTGTGTGTGTGTGTGTGTGTGTGTGTGGCGAAGCCTACACATGAAAGCACAGATGCTCCCAAAGAGGCCAGAGAAAGACACAGGGTGTGTCTTCCTCTGTTGTCTTCCATCCTATTCCCTTAAGATCAGCTCTCTCATTGAGCTGGAAGTTCACTGTTTTGGCTAGGCTGGTCAGCAAGCTCTAGGGACATACCCATCTCCATTTCCCAAGGCTGGGGTGACAGGCACAGAGAGCCATGACCAGCTTTTTATGTGGATATTGCACAGCAAGTGATCTTACCTATGGAGCCGTCTCTCCAGGCTTGTTTGACATCATTCTTTTACCTTTCCTGAGCCTTGTAGAGGTCCTGAGCGGAGTCTAAGCTGAGCCCTGGGTTGGTCCACGGGCTTTGATTTTTCTGTTCACAGCTCACTTGGCATCTCACCTAACCCTGAGCCTTTTGTTCCCAGAATCTCTAGTGGTACTCAGAGGCACTGGATAAGCAATACAGGATGCAAATGGCACTAAACACCTTCCCCGCGTCAGGAGCTGAAAAGGTTGCTTTGTGGACCTCCAGCCCTCCTTCCTCGGAAAGGCAAAACAGGCAGATGAAGCAGGAGACCCAGGTGCCCCTCTCTTCAGCCCAGGGACGCACCAGCTGGTCACCCTTCCCCCACACTGCTCTGGCTGACACACAAGCCTGATGTTCTTACTCAGCAGAGCCAGCACTAATGAATGCCCGGCAAGCTCCAGCAGACGAGACTGGCCACCATGTGTGCCAGGGCAGGGCCACAACCGGAGCCTTTCTGTAGTGCGTGTGCAACCATTCTGCTCTGGGGAGGCTGTTGGGGGCTTGATGAGGGGTGTGGCAAGTTCAACTGTCACTTGTTCTGGGGATAGGTTGTCCCCAGGCAGAATCAGGAGTCAGGTTAATGGGTGAAGACCCAAAATGAATGTTTTGGACAAAACTAACGTGGACATGGACACAGCATTGTTAAATGACAACAGGACTAAGAACACCAGACTTCTCATAGCCAGAGAGAAGTGGGTCAGTGTTCTGATGCAGGAGGGGGCCGGCTGTGATTAGTCTCTTCTCCCTGTCCCTTGTCCATCAGCACTAATAAATACCTGTGTGATGGGTGCACTGATGGCTTTCTTAGACCTCAGGGAGCAACATCCCACACTGACTACTCAGGTGGAAGCAGGAGCCAGGGTGCTAGGCTCCCAGGTTTGGCATGGAAGTTAGAAGCATTGCGAGGTAGATGAGCAATTGCCTGAGGCCTGAAGGGCAGCCTCCTTCCTGGGAAAGAGAAAGAGGACCGAGACCCACCAGCCTTAAAAACTGCTTGTTTGTTGGCTGTCACAACATGAGCTTGTGCTGTGGCTTTGTATTTGAAGTGCCCCCAGAATTCACCTGCCAGAGGCTTGTTCTTCAAGCTGGTGATGCCAGTAGACCCGGCCTTAGGTGGTGATTAAATCAAAATCACTCGCCTCGGAGCCCTTCCTATGGGACTGGTGCCCTGATAGGAAAGGACAACAGTGATTAGCCAGTATGGACCCAGGGAGGAAACATTCTCTGCAAACCAGGCAGAGCCTCCCCCAACACCAGGCAGGCCAAGGCATGACCTTGAACTTCCCGCCTCTGGCCCCAAACAAACAAATCTATTTGTCTGTACGCTGTCCAATGTGTGGCTTTTGTTACCGAAGCCTGAGTGGGCCGAACCCACGTGGTGGCAGTGTGGTAGTTAGGAGACCTGCACCGGCTGAGATTGCTCCATACCAACAAGAGGGAACCTGGGAAACGGGAGAGGAGAGGGGGAGGAGGAAGCTACAGAAAGAGAGGTGTGGCCCAGGGAGGAAGGCCAAGGTCACCACCCAGCTGCAGAAGTCAGAAATAGGGAGCACTTGGGGACAGGGGGTGAAATCAGCTTCTTCCATTATTTCCGGGCCAGGGCTGCACTATTTGAACCTAGTCTTATCTCCACACCTTCTCTCAGAGGCAGGAGCTCACTTACTCACGCCAGCTCTTTGTGGGGGCTCTTCAGGAAGAGAGAAATGGGCTCTAGTGTCAGGTGGGAGGGACAGGGACCCACGAGTGTGGGATCCAGAAGTCCACATGGGCCATGTTGGGACAGAAAGCTTCTGGAAGAAGAATCCATCTTTCCCCATCCACCCGACAGCACAAAAAATATTCCAGAATTCGGGAAGGGCTATGGGTTTGCCACATGCAAAAAAGACTAGGGTGTGTATGCAGTGAGCAAGGGAAAGAGCAAACCCCGTGAGAAGATGTCAGGGAGAAGTAATTCAACAACCGAGTCACATATGTGAGTCCCAGTGTGTGAGCGCTTGTTTAGTCGAGGCTTGCCCTGCTCAGCCACCATGGGGCAATGCTGTCTTATTCCTTCCCCGACCTGCTCGCTGATGGTGCTCCTGGGCTTCTCTCTAAAGGCTCCCATAAGCCTAGGACTGCCATGCTGAGTATGAACACTGAATGCTACACCATTTCCCATTCAGCCCACCAGGCACTCCCCAACAGTGCCCACCAGAGCTGCTAAGCAACCACGTGGCCCCAGTGGGCATACTGTCCTCCCCACCAGGCTCGGATTAATATCTGCTGTTCAGTGGTACTATGGATAATCGATAAATATTCTTGTTGGCTCTGCAACCTCCATGTTGTCTCCAGATCAGTGGCAATGTACTCAGTTCAGCAACAAACTCAGTGGCAATCTCTGCCCCGGTGCTGCAAACGTTCTTGAGGGGGCTAGAGAGACAGTCAGTGAGTAAGTGTTTGCTACACAGCCATGAAGACTTGGTTTCAAATCCCTAGCCCCCACATACAAAGCCATGAACAGCCTGCAACCTCTACCCTGGGGGTGGGGAGGCAGAGAGAGGAGGGCTGCGGACCACCAGCCTAATCCCAAGTTCAGTGAGAGACCCTGTCTCAAGAAACAAAGAGCACTTCCTCCTACAGCCTCTGCAGGTACATGGGTGCACACCTCCACATGCATACACATGCACAGACAAGTACACACACACACACACACACACACACACACACACACACACACACTAAATAAATAAATAAAGTATTTTTAAAAACAAAGCAAGTACTTAACAACTTCGTTGTATTAAATTAACTTTAAAGGCATAAATGTAGTGAATTTTCAGCTGTCTAGCTTGAGGTCCTGCAGAAAAGAACTTGTGGTCAGGAAGGGTTCATCACCCTGGGTAAGCACACACCCCAGAAGAAGGTTATGCGCCTTCAAGCCTGCTCCCCCGACTCTAAGGTCCACAGCCGGGAAGGGTCCTGCCTTCTTTCCCTGGAATCCAGAACTGGAGGTGGCTTTGCCCACACTCCCCCTCTCCGGCTGTTTGTACAGTCACCGCCTCGCTGGAGGACAAGAGAGCTTTGTTAATGTGCTTGGGAGGTCAAGGTCCTTTGCGGCTTACATGTAGTTTCTCTCTGGGACAACTTGGCCATGAATGTTTCCCCTCTGGGCAGATGCCAGTCACCCTTCCCTAAGGTGAGTGGGAGATGTCTGTCCTGCATGGTGGGAGCCAAGGGGCTCCCAGGAACCACGTAGCCCACCAAAGAGAGTCCGCTGGGCCTTAGAACAATCTCCTGCACTGAGGAACAGCATTCTGCAGCAGAGTCCCCGGTCAGCTCCCACTCAGGCATTGATAAGAGCCTGTTTGAGCACCTGTTAGAGTTCATGCCTCAGAATATGGGGAAAAGCATAAACGGCACCTGTTTGTTTGAATGCTTGGTACGCAGGTGTGCCGTGTTTTGATAGGGTGCAGGCTCTGGCTGACAGATTGGGTCTTAGGGACAAGTCTTTGAGAATTTTAGTCCACCCCCTCTTCAGATCTGTGGTGAGGGACCATAAGACACACTGAGGCAGGCAGGAAGGAGCGGAGTGGGTCGTCGCACAAGGATGCAGATGTTCGGCTCCCCACAATAGGATGGAAACTGGAAAAAGTGTTTCCTGACTCAACACGACCCAAACCGTCCCGGGGCTGGTAAGATGGTTCAGCAGGTAAAGGTGCTTGTCACTCAAGCGTTTGACCTGAGCTTGACACCCAGAACCCACGTAAGAGTGGAGGAAGCCAATGAATGCCACTAACTTGCCCTCTGACCTCCACACAGGTGGCACACATACTTGTCATGCGTATGTGACAGTACGAGGGCATGTGTGTGTGTGTGTGTGTGTGTGTTAGTGAGTGTGGCTGAGCAGTCTGAGTGTGTATAGTTCAGTGTGTGTGTTTATGTAAGTGCAAAGGGGATACATACGTGCATGCATGTGAATGTGTCAGTATGCAAATGGATGTCAAAGGAGTAACCATCTTTTTGCCCTCAGGGCTGGTGGAGAATGACCAGGCTTCTTTTCTAGCCCTTCTGCTACTGGCCACCAAAGCAAGAGAAAGTAGACTGAGCATCTATCCTCCTGGCTCTGGCCCTGTGATTCGGTGATATGAGGTGTGGATTTCATGATTAGGTGTGAAACAGATTTCTCTCCTAGGAGTGAGTGAAAGGTCAGTAAGCTGCAGAATTAGCGTGGATGGCTGCTGCAGGGGTGGGGTGGGGGTGGGGGGGTGGCAGGGTCACACTGACAGGAAAGCTGTGTTTGATGTCTTGGGGTCCCACAGCAAATGCTGAGAACTTCCCACCATGCTGGAGGATTCATCCAGAAGCAGGAGGCACAGTTTTTACCCGGAATCCCTGACCCTTCCTGAAGTGAGTTCACATGCTCCCAAGAGAGCAGCAGTGTGATGTGAAGAGAGAAGAATTGGGATAGAGCAACAGATGATGCACGAGGTAATGGCTATTTACTGCTAGAAGAATCTGGAAGGTTTCAGGAAGTCGGGTCAGCAATCTGAAAACAAGCTCAGAATAAAAATGTTTTATCATATGTAACAGAAGTCCCCATCTCTTCAGCCCTGCATTTGGCGTTTTAAAACACTTGTGTATGTGTGTATGTGTGTACATGTGCCTCAGGAGGCCAGAGGACAGCCTTGGCTGTGGATCTTTGAGTTCTGTCTACCTTGGTTTTTGAGACAAGGTTTCTCATTGACCTGAAGCTCGTGGAGTTAAGTATGGACTGGATGGCAGCAAGTCCAGGTATCCTCCCGTCTCTTCCTCCCCAGCACCAAGATTATATATGAGCACTACTATGCCAGGCGTTATTTTACGTGGCTTCCGGTGGGGTGGGGTGGACTCAGGTTCCCATGTTTGCATGGCAAGCACTTTACTGAGTGAGCTATCACTTCAGGCCACGTTTGGCTTTTAAACAGTCTGCTCCACACAGTCTGTCACTCTGTTGCTGTGTGTGTCATTTCCTACAATGAGTGATGCAGGCACACACTGCTGTGGTGTGTGCACGCTCTGGGGATTCTTGCGTCAGAACCATGAGTTTCGAAAAGAAGAAATGGTCTGTGATCTTGAACATAGCCTACCATGTGCCTCATTGTGCCTGACGCTGCAACCCATTGCTCTGCTCTCCCTTCCAGGAATGTGCTGTGCACCTGTCTCTCCCCTCCAAGGTGTCTGTGTGAGGCAGAAATCTTCACCTCTGAGTGAGGAGGTCTCTGTGGGCTCACAGTCCTCTGAGCTGCTGGACATGGACATGCATTCATTTACAGTGAACGTAAGGAGTCATGTTGGCCTTTCCTTCTTGACAATGGCTGTAGTGATGTATTGTGTATCCTAATAAACTTGCCTGGGGAATCAGAGGACAGAGCCAGCCACTATTAGACATAGAGGTCAGAGAGTGGTGGCACATACCCTTAATCCTATCACTCAGAGGTAAGACATCAGTCTGGATTTCTGTGAGTTCAAGGCCACATTGGAAACAGAGCCTGGCAGTGGAGACACACACTTTTGATCCCAGTACTGGGAGGCACACACACGCCTTTAATCCCAGGAAGTGATGTCTGAGCAGAGAAAGGTATATAAGGTTTGAGGAAACAGGAACTCACTCTTTTGAGGCTGAGGATTTTATAGAAGTAAGAACATGACTGGCTGTTCTGTTTCTCTGATCTTTCAGCTTTCACCCTGATATCTGGCTCTGGGTTTTTTGTTTTGTTTTGTTTTTTTATTAATAAGACCTTTTAAGATCCGTGTTACAAACGGCAGTGAGCTGGCATTCACTGGAGACTCAAAGCTTGCTGCATGCCTGGCACCTGACTGAATAGAAGCCCTCTTTCCTCCACAGAGCAGGAAGGACGAAGCTTGACCAGGGCATCTCACTGCCCCTCCTGAGTGTACCTGTGCAGTTTACCTATGGAGTTAGCTCAGGTTCTTGGGGACATCTTGAGGCATTTGTGGCTGGACTCATGGATTCACACAGGTGTCACAACATGATGCTCACATTCTCCAGTCACAGAACATTGCCCATGAGGCTCTGGGTCCCAACATGACATAATCGAGAAGAATAAGGTACAGAACAATATTACGATCAATCACGTGAGTCTATTAAATGGGTAACAGAATTTATTAATATATAAATTGAGGAAATACACTCACAAATACAGAACGGAGTAGGCAGCTGAAGTCGTCCTCTGGTCTGCTTGGGAGCGGATCCACCTTGCAAGCAGGAGGAGCAGGGAGCAGGGGCATGTGACCCTTCTCCAAGTCCTTATAGGAGGTCAGTACAATGGCAGGAAGCACCTCCTCCTGTGCCCCCCCCCAATAGCCCAAGGTCATGGGCGGAGCAAATAACCACTACAGAACAATGTTTCTTAAAGCAGAGGGGAAACAAGGAATGAGACAGGTTTGGCCACAGCTTATCCAAGACACCCATTCTCTGGTGCTGGGAGATGTCTGTCACAGGGCCTCTAGGAGAAATGGCATACAGCGGGTGGGATTTATGAACGTTGCAGAGGCCCCCCACCTTCCTGCTCTTCCTGGCTGATTGTCTTCTAGTTGCCGCTGTGTTTCCTCCTCACAAAATCATCCAGACATCTGGCTAAGTGTTGTGGTTTGAATCTGAAGATCTCCTGTAGGCTCACGTTTGGACATATGATCCCCAGCCGGCGGAGCTATTTGGTAAGGTTGTGGAACCTCTAGGACTTGGGGTCTTACTCCAGAGCGGGCCTCTGGCCATGGGCCTTGACGTCTGATAGCCCAGCCAGGCCTCTGGGCAGTCTTCTCTGCCCCATCGCAGTTAAGCTGCCTCCACCTCACACCTTTTTCCATCGCGATGGTTTGTATACCCTCCAACTGTGAGTCAAAAATAAACCTTTCTTTCCTCAGTCATATTTTGTCCCAACTTTCTTGAACCCCTACCCCCACCCCCGCCCCCCTGCCATCTGAGCTTTGATTCCGAGGCCTTCTCTTAACCAGAATCCAGGCATGCTCACTTCGGCAGCACATATACTAAAATCGGAATGGTATAGAGATTAGCATGGCCCCTGTGCAAGGTTGACACAAAAATTTATGAAGCCTTCTCCCACAAACAAAACAAAACCCAAAACCAGAAGCTGGGTGGTGGTGGCACACACCTTTAATCCCAGCACTCGGGAGGCAGAGGCAGGAGGATCTCTGTGAGTTCAGTCAGCCTGGTCTATAGAGTGAGATCCAGGACAGCCAGGGCTACACAGAGAAAGAAACCCTGTCTTGAGAAACCAACCAAACAAACAAACAAAAAATAAAATGAAACAACAACACCACCAGAATCCAAGGAGGGGATGCCCAGCTCTTTCCTCATTGGTCCATGCCCTATGGAAACCTCATTTCTTTCAAGTTGGCCTCCAGTCATTGGAAGGTCCTGAAAGCCTCAGAACCCACCCCCACCCCCAAAAGGGGCCATTTTCTCAGAGGATGTGCCCTAGGGGACAGATCCAGCCTGTGGCTACTCTCCTAGTGAAAGGGGTAGCCTCTGTGCCGTGTGAGGTCTCTGCTCTTGTCCTTCAAATCCTCAGTGCTCTGCTCAGCCCAAGCCCACAGGGCTGCCACTTGCTGGCAAGGCCAGAGGTCAAGACACAAGATGCCGTGTCCTCCAGGGGGCAACAAGCTGTCACTCACTAGATACCAAAGTATAGAGTGCACCACATGGAATAAAGGCAGGGCAGCCTTATGTGGCTCTGTGCCCAGACATGGTGTCCTGACTGTTCTGGCCATGTTCCCACAGGGGACACTAGCACCCCACACAAACCCACAGTCCCCCAGGTTTGCTCCTGTCTGTCCCTCCATGGGTCACTCTCCAACAGGACAGTTTTTTTCCCTGGCCTGGAGATACAGGCAGGCCACTTCTTGTTGTGGCCACCACCTGCTGCTGTCACCACATGGGGATAATTTTTCAAACTTCTCTTTTGTTGATCACTTACCACTCATCAGATTTCTGGGTCAGTTGTGAACAAGCAACTTTAAATAGGAAACAGCTTCCTGTGTTTGGGGAGGAAGAAACAGCGTCCCAAGTTAAAATGAGCTATGTTGACGTCTCACTGGGCAGAGACGGGAGGAGCCGAGCACTGGGTCTCACTGCCTCTCACTCCTCTCCCACCTGTGTGTTTAGATGAAGACGGTTTGTGTCAGGTGTCCAGCTGTGCTTCCGGATCCCTTCCACCCTGAGGACCGCCACGGCACGGTAGTGTGGGTACTGCTTGTGGAAGGAGGGAAGTGTAATTGCAAGATCCCACCTGCAGGAGCCGGGGGAACAGATTTAAAGGCTCAAAATAGACCGCAGCCTGCATCGTCATGATGTGCTGGCTGGAGCTGCTGCTGCATGCACTCGGCCCAGCCCTAGGTTTAAAGAAATCACCAGATCCTGTCTGAGAGTCTGTGATTGAACTTTCCCATCAGCACCCACTGGCCAAAGCTCAGACCTCAGCAGCACACACATGCTGGGTCTGTAGCTGCCCTGTAGGGTTTATCCCAGGTTCAAAGCTTAGCCACAGGGAGAGAATTCCTATCTGCTCTAATGTTTTGTCTCACCCATAGCTCTGATTTTGTTTTCTAAGCTTCATTTGATCTTTTTTTGTTTGTTTGTTTTTTCGAGACAGGGTTTCTCTGTGTAGCTTTGCGCCTTTCCTGGAACTTGCTTTGGAGACCAGGCTGGCCTGAAACTCACAGAGATCCGCCTGCCTCTGCCTCCTGAGTGCTGGGATTAAAGGTGTGCGCCACCACCGCCCGGCTGCTTCATTTGATCTTTGAGATGGCCTTCCAATCTCTAGCCACCAAGTTGTCTACAACTCTATTTATTTTTATTTATTTATTTATATGACTAGGGATTGAACCTAGGGCTTCATGCATGCCAAATGAGTGCTCTACCACTGAACTATGCCGTGGGACGGTCCTTCTGTATGCTGTGAATGTGTTGCTCCCATTGGTTGATAATAAAGGTGTTTGGCCAATGGCAAGGCAGGATAAGGTTAGGTGGGGCAATGAAACTGAGGACTAAGATGAAGAAGGGTGGCGTGGGGGGATGCAAGCCAGCTGCCCAAGGAACAAGATGCCAAGTAAGCCACATCACCACGTGGCGATGCATAGATTAATAAAAATGGGTTAATTTAAATATAAGAGCTAGCTACTAATAAGCCTGAGCCATCAGCCAAGAATTTATGATTATTATAAGCCTCTGAGTGATTATATGAAAATGGCTGTGGGAGGGGGCGGGACAGAAAAGCTCTGATATAGAACTATACCCACTGCCCCCCTTTAACTTTTTATTCTGAGGCAAAGTCTCACTAAGTTAACCAAGTTGGCTGTGAACTTGGCTATCCTCCTGTCTCAGCTTCCAAGTGGCTGGAATGATAGACCCTTTCCACCAGACCCAGATAAGTCCATTTTGAAATACGGAGTATGCTGAATCTCAGAAGTTGTGGGAAGAATGACTCTGGAGTCTATTTGCAGAGACAAGTGTGAAGAGAGAGAGAAAGTATGATGATAACTCAGCAAAGAAATTGGAGTTGCACCTCAGATGACCTGGACTCCAGGATCAGGGACTTCAGACCCAGGAGCACGAGCTGCTCTCCTGTGACAGAGAACTGGAGTTGCCACCAAAGCCCCCTGGAGAGAACCCCATAGCTGCTGTTCCCCGCCTGATGCAGCCTGCCCCAAGAGTGACTCCAAACACAGCTTCTAAGTTACTAACTGAGGCTTTTCAGACCATGGTTTATAGTGATAATTTGAATGTGATCCAGGAAAATAGAGGCCACTATGTTCAAGCCAGCAATAATCTTCTTAAGGGGCGGGAGGGTTGGGGAGGGGGCAGGGGAAGGGCAGAACAGAGTGAGAACACAGCAAGAAACAAGAAAAACACGACCTGTTCTTAATTGGAAGGAGAGCCCGGGTGTGGTTCAGTGGGAACGTGCTTAACTAACTGTGAGTCCCTAGGTTCAATACCTAATACCACATGAAAAAGAGAGAGAAGAGAAAGCTGGGGGGTGGGGACTGAGAGGGAAGAGAGAGCTGGAAGAGGAGGAAGGAAAAGGAGTGTTGGAATAGTAGAAGAGGAAGAGAGGGAAGTCAGGAGAGAAGAAATTGAGGAGGCTACAGTTTGGGAAGGAAGAGGAACAAAGAGGGTGTGTACCATGAGAAACAAAGATCCTCACTTCACAGTAAGAGTCCTGGCAACT
>CABHPP010108921.1:0-63228 GCA_902168425.1 Peromyscus attwateri
ACTGACTCTCAGTATGCTGAAAGAGTGGTATTACATATTGAGACTGCGGAATTTATCCCTGATGCTTCAGAATTAACTTCACTATTTATTCAACTACAAGATACCATCAGGAAAAGGAGTCATCCTTTATATATAACTCACATTCGATCTCATACTGGTCTGCCAGGCCCTCTAGCACAAGGTAATGATGAGATTGATAAATTATTGATAGGAAATGTGCTGGAAGCCTCAGAATTTCATAAAAAACATCATGTCAATAGTAAAGGTTTAAAAAAGGATTTTTCCATAACCTGGCAACAAGCCAAAGAAATAGTAAAGAAATGTCCTACTTGTTCCTTCTACAATCAAACGCCATTACCAGCAGGATGTAACCCAAAGGGTACTCAGAGGAATGAAATCTGGCAAATGGACGTGTTTCACTTTGCAGAATTTGGAAAATTGAAATATGTACACCATACAATCGATACTTATTCAGGATTTCAGTGGGCAACTGCTTTGAGTTCTGAAAAAGCTGATTCTGTCATCACTCATTTGCTAGAAGTTATGGCCATCATGGGTATACCTGCACAAATCAAAACTGACAATGCTCCATCATATGTCTCTGTTAAAATGAAGCAGTTTTTTGCTTATTATGATATAAAGCATATTACAGGTATACCACATAATCCTACAGGTCAAGCAGTTATAGAAAGATCAAACAGAACTCTAAAGGATATGCTAAATAAACAGAAAGGGGTAACAAAAACCCCCAGAAATAGACTGCATAATGCTCTATTAACTTTGAATTTTCTCAATGCCAATGAGAAAGGAACAACAGCTGCAGAGAGACATTGGATAATAGAAAAAACTACAGAATTAAATCAGCCTATATACTTTAAGGATGTGCTGACCTCAGAATGGAAACCAGGGTATGTACTACGTTGGGGACGAGGTTTTGCTTTTGTTTCTACAGGAGAAGATAAGCTGTGGGTACCATCAAAATTGATAAAGGTTCTATTTGAACAAGAAACCTCTTAATTAGAGGAGGTGATAGTTCATCAACCAACATGAACATCCAATTTAAACTAACTTATACCATTAACACATGCTTTTTCATTTAATCAGATAATAACTTGCCAAAAAGGAACATCCCCAAAATTAGTCTTGGGGAAAGGTTTTTGTTTTTGTCTTTTAGGAGAATGAAGCCTAAGGAATCTGAAGAACGCTGGACAAATGAGACAAGTGAAGAAAAGGGACAAACCATCTATCCCAAGAAACAGAGTAAAATGGCCTATTGGTATATCATCTAAAAAATTTTAAGTCTTCCTAAATGTTTGTTTCTGTTCTTCTCTAAAGATCTAACACTATTGGTCTTCTAATAGTCCCAGTTCAATTAAAATTTAAAGCTGACTTTAGAGTTGGAGAATGGCTCTCTCCTTCTTTAAACTCAAGCATGTTGTTATAAGGAAAATGCAAACTCCCTGTATCATGCCAGAAGAAGAGCCATCTTCTGCTATGGGACAGAAAAAATAAAAAAGCCAAATTAATTAAGGGACTATTCTATCACTAATCTCAATCTTTGATTCTATTCTGATTCTTTAAACTGTTCTTAAAGTATGAATTCTATATCAAAGTTTACAAGATTAATATATATATATACAGATATATATACATTTTAAACTCTGTTAAGATATGAATGGTCATATAGAGTACTAACTAATTCTAGAAAGAAAAAAGGCTCCAATTAGCTGCATATATATGTCTTTGTGTTCGAGTCTCTTATCAGTTTTCTGCAGGAAATCACGGCCAGGCCTAACATCAACTGAAGTCTCCAGGAAGAAGATGGGGCCCCACAACAACAACAATTCCACGTGGACAATAATAACATCACTAAGCTGACAAACATCATCTACAGATCAGCTTTGAACTACACAGTGCTCAGAGCAATTTTGAGAGGGCTGACTGAGATGATCCAGTCTCAAAGACTACTTGAATAAGGACTTGAGATAAATCCTGAACTTTGGCATTATACACAGACTGGATAACGAAGGATATAGTTACCTTTCCTAGAATTTGACAATTAACCTAAAATTTTTCTTTTCAGAATAAAGATACCTTCGCCCATACCCAGCAGGAAGCAATTTTAAGAATATGACGCCCACGTTCCCAAAGAGGTGGTGTGGGACGGGTGGTTTTTTGGTCTTTTAATGGGTTTTGGGTCTGGGATAATTTTCATTGTTTAGAGGGGTTAGTTACAACCGGTTATCAAGGGTTAGGAAAAGGGCTAAGCAAAGGAGGTTAGATTTAAGGTTCTTGTTTAAAAAAAAAAAAAAAAAGAAAAGAAAAGAAAAAGAAAAAGACAATTACTAGTTTTAAATACTTTACATTGGATTGGATTGTTTCATATTATATACAAATTATATATATTGAAATTGATATTGTTAGGAAATGCTATATGTATATTTCTAATTGTACTTATACCGTTCATTTAACAAAATAATACAAATTGCTGATTCTTGAATGTTATTATTACCAACTATTAGGATATAAAGAAATGAAAGTTAGTAGTTAGACATTACAATAGAACTTGTAGTCATATTAGGTATGTTTTCTAGATTGAGCAGATATATTTTAGATAGACAGGCCATCTTCAAACCCTTCAGAGATCTACAGAATATGGCATTTAAAATGTTTTAATAACTTAGAAAATTTTTCTTTTTTGTTATGACTATGAGACATGTCGGCTCCTAGCAGTACCAATCTACTTCAGAGAGAATATGGGCATTGAAGAAACTGCATATGGAGTTGACTTTCATTGTGGCAAATGTTAGCCACTGGACAACAAAGTATCCTCGAATCTACTGCTGACAACAGGACAAAATGGACAGAAATGAAACAAAGGACTACCGATTCTTGCCAAAACAAGTGTGGTGGTGGCTTTATCAAAAGGCATCTCCTGAGGCCAGGACAATATGGCACCATCCCTGAAGTGGCCTTTGCAATCCGGAAAAGGTACAGTGCCCTTTCCTTCGAAGGCAGCTGAACAGGCAGTGGGCCGATGACTTCTGATGTGCAATGGAACAGCAGCTGAAACAGTTATTCTTGAAGAGTAACTAAGCTCACGCCTCTCAATAGCAGACTGTCATTTAATAGAGGGATGTGGAGAAGAACGGGATGCTGAGATGAAGCCACACATACACGGTCAAGAAGAATGGACAGCTGAATTAAAAAAAAAAAAAACCAACAATTTCCAGAATTTAAAATCCTGAATCAGGACATGACACTAGTGGAATTCAGGTATTTCTGGTACATGGACTGCTCTCACCCAAGGTGAGGTTGAACTGTTGAACTTGTGTACATCCTACTTCACAAATGAGTCTGTCAGATACGCTAAGCCTATAGGCTGAAGATGATGCCCCAACACTGTGGAGGAACCTCAGGTGACTGTCCAGGCGGCTGGCTGTTTCTGTCAACTCACAATTTTTTTGGAAGCTGCTTGCATGCACTTCCTGTTTTTATTTTTGTTAGGTAATATTATTTCCTTCTTGGGTTTCTGAGGGAGTTGAAGATTAGTTAGTTATAGTCGAAGTTTAATTAGTTATAGCTGAAGATTAGTTAGTTATAGTTGAAAATTAGTTAAGATAGAAAGTGAATTAGGTACATTTTGGACTTACCAAAATAGGGTAAGTAATGGAATTATTTTCTCTGAATTTGTCAAATACAAATGGACTAGACATTGTTTAGGTTTTCATCACTTGTATATATTGTATATAGTTATTGTATTTTTGTATATAGTTTTTCTTATATTAGTTACAACTTTCCTTTTTATTAAATTAGAAAGGGGAAATATAGTGGTATTCTATTTGTACTGAAATGTGATTTTATTTGTATGTTAATAAATAAAGTTGCCTAGGGGTCAGAGCTATTAGCAAGCCATAGCGAAAGCCAGGGCGGTGGTGGTGCACGCCTTTAATCCCAGCACTTGGTAAGCAGAACTAGGTAGATCTCTGTGTATTCAAGGATACAGCCAGCATTGGAGACACACGCCCTTAATCTCAATACCAACCATAGAAAACTTGGGAGGTCTGTACAGAGAGGCCATGACGAGACAGCCACGTAGTTAGGTTTACAACCAATGAGAAGGAAGAACCAGAACTCTTTATAAGACAACCGCACAGGAAGAAACTCCCTTTTCGGAGAAGTCTCTTGGAGGGAGAGTCTAGCTGGCGGAAAGTGGGTAAGGCTTCTAGCTCTGACCTCTTGGGCTTTCACCTTTACATTGGCTCTGTGTTTCTTATTTAATAAGGCGGTCGGTTACATCTACATTGACACATAAATGACTCAGGTATTTGTTAAAATTGTTTTCTACTGGTATTAACATACTTGTCCGGTAAGCAAACTAGGTGTGTGTTTAGAAATAATCAGGTGAGCTAGTTCAGGCACCCTCTCTGCTATAGCTAATAGTCTAAGGTGGGGTCATCCTTGTGGATTTCTGGGAACTTCCCTAGCACCCAGTTTCTCCCTATCCCCATGGTGTCTCACTCTATCATGGTATCTCTTTCATTGCTCTCCCACTCTTTCCCTGTTCCAGCTCGACCATCCTGTTCCCTTATGTTCTCATCCCCATTCCCTATCCTCCATTGTCTCTCTCCCCCCAGACTACTCATGGAGATCTCATCCATTTCCCCTTCCCAGGGCAATCCATGCATCACCCTTGGGGTTCTCCTTAGCTAGCCTCTCTGGAGCTTTGGGTTGTAGTCTGGTTATCTTTTGCTTTACATCTAGTATCCACTTAAGACTGAGTAATCAGATTGGTGAATACCCTAACTGTCATCATAGAGCCTTCTTCTAGTAACTGATGGAAGTAGATGCAGAAATCCACAGCCAAGCACCAGGCTGAGCTCCAGGAGTCCAGTCCAAGTGAGAGAAGAGGAATTCTATGAGCAAGTGGCATCAAGATCATGATGGGGAAACGTACAGAGATAATCAAACCAAACTAGTGGGAACTCATGAACTGTGGACCAATAGCTGTGGAGCCTCCATGGGACTGGTCTAGACCCTCTGCATAGGTGAGGCAGTTATGTAGCTTAATCTGCTTAAGGGGACCCCTGGGAGTGGGATCAGGATCCATCCCTAGGACATGAACGGGCCTTTTGGAGCCTGCTGCATATGGTAGGACAATTTGCACAGCCTTGGTGCGGGGGGGGGGGGGGGGGGGGGGGGCTTGGACCTGCCTCAACTGAGTGTATCAGGCTTTGCTGACTCCCCACAGGAGGCCTTGCCTTGGAGGAGGTGTGAATGGGGATGGGGATAAGGGGGAAGGCTGGGTGTGGGAGGAGGGAGGGGAAGGGATCTGTGGTTGGTATGTAAAATGAATAATTCTTTTAAAAAAAGAATAAATTCTTTTAAAAAAAGAATCAGTTGGGAGGAAAATGAGCAAAGAATAGAAATTCTTGTGAGAATGGATAAAAGAACTCCAATATGAGTGAAGATTCTCCCTACTTATAGAGTCACTCATAAAGACTCATAAAGCGTGCCTTAGGGGATTTTGGGAACCTGAGAGAACACACGTTTGAGAAGCATACTGCATTCTTTGCTGTTTTATGAAATGTTTCTCCTAGTCTATTGAGCTGATATAACAAAATAAATGGTATTGGTAGAATTCCATTCCTAGGGATAGGAGTGTGTGTGTGTGTGTGTGTGTGTGTGTGTGTGTGTGTATCTTATATGTTCCCAACAACAAACTAAAGTCCATCAAAGTTCAACCCAGGGAACCAATGGATTTATTGGGCTCACTTACAGAGCATGCTCATGGTTGCTTATAGGTATACAGGTGGCCCCAAGGCTGCTGGACTGGAAAGTTTTCATCTAGCACATATGATAATTTCCCCATAACCACAAGGATGGAGCCCCAGTTAACCTTCTCCAGCCTATATACTTAGCACTTCTACTGCCACTCCATGCTATTAGCTCAGGATTGTACAAATGGCTGACAGGAGGACCTGGAATCTCAGATGAGGGGCCCAATGACCCATCACATACACCCCTCCCCTCAAGAAATGTCAACAGTCAACAGATCCAAACATGATGCTCAATCAAAAGTAGACATAGCTGATCTGAGGAAGACTGTGGCTGTTCTGGTTGGAGGACTGTGTTCTATAACAACCATGTAGCTTACAAACAGTTTTGGAGGCTAAGACGCCTGATACCAAGGTACTGCCAAATTGGTTTCTGGTAAAGGCATGCTGCCTCAGCCATATTCTTACATAATGTCCTGTGGCAGGAAGGGCAAGATATCAATCACTCGTGGCTCTCTTTTAAAAGACTACTAATCCCATCCATGAGGGCTCCATTCTAAATACCTAAGCACCTCCCAAAGGGCCACTTCCCATACCACCCATCTTATAGGGGTTGGAATTTCAACATAAGAATTTGGATATTCCTTCCTCTGCAATTTTCATAGATTCCTTTGTTCATACTGAAACCTAAACTATAAAATTATGCCTATATAGTTCATGGAATCCAGTAGGAGAGCCACAACAAATAGGGAAACCTGGGTCTAATGAATAGAATGTGAGCCTAGAAAGGGCTAAGAGGAATGGATTCAGAATTTATAATGTCTAGCATTCCAACATGAGGTAGAAAGAATGGATAGAGGCAAAAATAAACTTGTAGATATGGAAGTAGGTAGTTGAAGGAATCCAATCATGTTTCCTTCACAATCTGGAAATAAGACATACTAACAAAAGGGGAGGTATGTTAAAGACTGAAACAAGTAGAAGTATAATTGCTTTTCAGTAAGTCAGCTGACAAAAGAAATCAAGATTTTCACATGGGCAAATCAGTAATGATGACTAGTGCTACCACATTGATTGCATATGTATGTATCAGGCAAGGGATCAGCCAAGCCTTTCCTATTTCCTTCATTTGCATTTAATTCTTCCTTTATTAGACCCTCCAGAGCATTTTATTCATACCTCTAATCTTTTTATTATAACTCTGATTTCTATGGTTTTATTTCACAAATAGAATATATAAAATATAAAATCTCAGTATAAACAATGATGGCTTATTATATCTAAGTATATATAGTGACTCATTTACAATTTTTGTCACTTCATGATCAAAACTTCATACATTATATAATCAAGGCAGTTGAAAGACCAAGAAATTAAACTGAAGGCCAACTTAGCACTACAATCAACTAAACTTACTTTTGCTGAAAAAAATCATTATATCATAAGTAGATTTTTTTAAAAAAATCATCTTCCAGCCTCAAAAACTAAAGAATGATGACCTTAAAATCCCATGACATGAGAGTATTAAAAGCAATACTGAATTATTATCAATACCATTTAAAAGAATACCTTATTTGGTGTAGCATAGATTAGTTATCTCTTTACCGTCTAAGAAAGCATGAAGAAACTTTGTTCCAGATTATCTACTGCCTTTACCAAAGTCCTATTGATTTAATGGAAATACTATTACCATTTGTTTTAAAGATCAAATTTTTTAATAGATGACAATATTAAAAATGATGGCCAAGAAAAAAATTTACTAGGAAATCACTAAAACTAGACAGCATTCACCTTTGTCTATAATAAAATAAAATCTAGTTTTGGAGAACCATAATAATTATTTTAATAGCTTTAAAATCATAAACCTATATTTTAAATAGACAGGATAATTCATAGTTCAAAATTCTTTTAATTCAGTGTTTCATCTAAAACTGGAAGCATTTGAAATTTGTTCTGAATAAGACAGGTTCTGAAGAAGACATATTCTGAAGAAGAGAAAATTAGAAAAGCATCATCGTAGCCATCACAGACATGGACATTTTATTTGCATTTTCTTTGATATGCCCTGGAGAAACACTAAGTATATTTCCAAACATTCAAAAAAGAGGCATTTGTAAAATCCTGGAGTTCAGTTGAAGAGAGGGAGGAAGGATTATAGGAGCAAGGGGGATCAGGATCATGATGGGAAAAACCACAGAGATGGCTGACCTAAGATAGTGGGAACTCATGGACTCTGGACTGACAACTGGGGAGCCTACGGGAACCTAACTAGGCCCTCTGAATGTGGGTGACTGTTGCATGGCTTGATGTGTTTGTAGGTCCCCTGGCAATGGGACCAGGACTTATCGAGGGTACACGAACTGACTTTTTAGAGCCCATTCCCTATGGTGTGATGCCTTACTCAGCCTTGATACAGGGGGAGGGACTAGGTCCAGGCCCAACTTGGTGTGCCAGCCTGTGTTGACTACCAAAGGGGAGGCCTTACTCTCTATGAGGAGAGGATGGAGGTGAGATGTGAGGAGGTGGGAGGGAGCGGGAGAAAGGGAGGGAGAGGGAACAGGGGTTGGTATGTAAAAGGAAAGAAAAAAATTTTAATTAAATAAATAAATGATAGATAAATAAATAAAAAGAAAAACGAGGCATCTGAAATATCCATTATTACCATGATAAGAAGTTTTAATTTATTCCAAGTTTCTGAAATCTTTCATACATGTGCAAATATTTGAACATATAAACAATGAAAATTTTTGCTGGAAAATGATTTCTAACTGGCTGATGAGTTTATTAGTATCAAAGAAATTTGCAAAACTATATTCAAAGAAAACTTCAGGTTAGTTTACTTTTAGACCATAATTACATATGTTCAGAAATCCCAATGGTTTCTTCTCAACAGTCTGGGAAGGGTTGACATTAATACACTTGAGTCATCTTTATGATTCCTGCTTTAAAAATCATGCAAAACTAAATGAATGCCAAATAATGTTTCGACATAAGCTGTAACTTTCTTTGTTATCTAAGATTTTAAAGACATTGTTGACTAATCTCCCTTCTGTTGCAGAAAGCAGCTGTAATCTGGCAGAAGTTATTCCTTCCAGTGCCTCAGAATGTGTATGGGAAACTAACAAAGTTCCTATGGGATCAAAGTAATATTTTATAATAATATAATAACATTTTATAATAACATAATGGATGGAGGAGAAAACCTACTGTGGCTGTGAAGGCCTTAATGCCATGTATATCAAATTAATACCTTCGGGTGGTAATAAATTCATCATAAAAATAGAACATGCACTAATATCACAAAAAATAAAGGCCATGTTGAGTGGACCAGGTCAGTTTGCTGAGAATGAAACCAATGAGGTCAGTTTTAGAGAAAGTCCTTCACATGTGCTATTGAAAGATGCATATATTTTACCTACAAGGTCTGCTACACTAACAGCTCCATCGAGATTCCTGAATTCCCAACTGCACCTGAAATTGCCACTGGAACTGCTGATGGCTTCAAACTTCCTAGATTGTTAAATAGAAATCATAATAAACTGTTAGACTGTTTAGTATATAATACCTGTAATTCAGTCAGCAAGTTTTTCATATATAGCATGTTGTTTGTATGCAATTGAGCAAGTTAATTGCAGAACCAATTACTTCTGTTCTACACAGAAATCAAAGTTTACATTTGAATTAAAATGTGTTTGTTATACCAAGAAATTAAGGAAATTTGAACAAGCTGTGAAGTAAACAAGTATGCCAATTCATTAAAAGAAGAAGAAAAAAGAAAGAAAAGAACCATTGTAAAGAGAATAGCATCATGCAAAACTAAATGAATGCCAAATAGTGATGCTATATTCAGATATGGGCTGTAACTTTTTGTGTTATCTGAGAGTTTATAAATATATTTTATACATGATATAATTTATAAATGACTAATATCCCCCTGTTATGAAGTTTCCTTGGTTTCCATTTGCTTCCCAGCATTATTTTGGTTCCTTTTTTGTTGTTGTTGTTGTTGTTGTTGTTACAACAAGTAAAGGTCAAGAAAAGCCTAAACAAATACAAAAGAAAATGATTTTTGAATAGTATTTCAGTTTTTATTATTGGCTCCTAATTGTTTTTCTCAACAAGAGTGCCTATTAATAAAAGAGTTCTTGCATCTACATTTTCACATAAAAATTACAAGGACACAATAAACATGCATGTTTACATTCAGTACATCTTCAGCTGAAAAATGCTTAAGGAAGACTGATGAAAACATTAGAAATCTTCACCTATCAATACTTTCTTACCTGAAAATTCTTTTAAATGAAAATTTTTTTATTAATTTATCTTGGCTACCTAGGAGTCTGGGAAACCAAGAAAGTATATCTTTACCTCAAATTACATGTTATACATATGCTTGAAAAATTAAAAATTAATCATTAAAATTGAATTAAATAAATGACATGTATTAAATTTAGGAACTAAAAGTAGTAGAACACAGAAAATGATGAAAGTAAAATTCTAGTTTTAAAAAATAGCAAAGCCTGTGATATGTCAATGTAGGTTGATCAATTCTGACACATGTCATATTTGAGTGTAGGATGTTGATAGGGCAGAAGGCTGTGCCTGTGCTGACAATGGAAGATTACATGTAGGAAATTTCTGTTCCCACTTTAAAAAGTAAAATCTATTAAACAAACAAACTAAACTAAAAGAAAGTTTAAGTCTCAATGTTCAAAATACTATCACTATCACAAAGGATGGTTTCTCCTAAAAGACCATGAGAGTAATGACCAGTACTCCATTTTCCATAAGTCTAGAAATATTATTTCAAAATTCACAGTGGTGAAGAATTGTGGTTAATACCACTGGTACCATAAAAATCTAGGCAATAAAAGCAAAGGGAATGCAAGATATGTATATCTTGAGAAGATACCTAGATAACAGCTCAATTTAGATTCTAATTAAATATCTAGACTATAAAGAACTGAAATAAAAAGGTTATTCCTACATTATAACAAAGTATCCTCTAGCCTAAAATGTGTGGGACAAAGAAAGAGAGAAAGAGACAAGGAGGCAGGCAGTTAAAGAGGGAGAGAGAGAGGATGATCGGGAATATAGATCTCATTATTTACTTATTGGCAAAAATAAAATCATTATTTGTAAGATTAGAAACTGTTGCTTATACCTTCCTAAAAATTGTTTTGTCTTAGCCACAACTCTTATAGCCATCCAAGCAGAAATAATCTCCATACGCTAAATTCTAATACATACCTGAAAAAACCTGCAGTAGAAAAATATTACATTCTATACATTGTTACCAAGTATGGCTATTAAAAATGGGAAAATACTTTAACATTGTAGATTACAGAAAAAGTAACTTACATAAAAACTAAAACAAAGAACTAATGATCAAAATACTGAATTTACTATTTAAGATCATTAAATTAAGTTGGCCTGAATAGAAAATATGTTATTTTAACTTCAAAGAAAATAAAGGATAAGAATGATGAAGACAAAGCTGGGAGGGGGGAACTAGACCTGCCTGGGCTGACTCCACCAGGTCGATCTCAATCCCCGGGGGAGTCTATGCCCTTGAGGAGATGGAAATGGGGGGTGGGCCGGGGGGAGGGGGGCGGGACGGGGGGAGGGGGGCGGGACGGGAGGAGGGGGAAGGGGGGAATTTATGGCTGATATGTAAAGTTGAATTATATTGTAAAATAAAATAAAATAAATTCAAAAAAAAAAAAGATCTTGATTCTATTTATCTGTTTATATCTCAAGATGATGTCAACTATTTTTTTTACAAAACTCCCTGGTATAGGGAGACAAATAGAATTTCACCTCCCTCCTATAGCGATTCGATGTGTAGTTCTATTCCTTCCTGTATAGGCCTTCTCTTCCATAAAAAAAAAAAACAATCACGAACACAAAAAAAAAAAAGAATGATGAAGACAGCAAAATGGATATATTTTGGCTTTCAAATAAACTTTATTTATTCTTTTTAAAGACATGTTTAGCATGTGTGTGTATGTGTACATGTGTGTGCCATGATATATATGTGGATTTCAGAGAACGAATTAAAGGAATCAGTTCTCTTCTTCCATTCATGCTGAGTTCTAGGAATGGAACTCAGGTGTGGTGACAAGCTCCTTTATCCACTGAGCCATCCTAGTAGCTCCAAGCCTTATTTATTCTTGGAAAAATGTTAATAATTCTCTAATTCTCCTGGAGATAAGCAGCTTATAAGATGGTCATGAAATGACTTATAGATAAGAAATTGTAAGCATGGGGTACCAACTTTCCTCAAATACAAAAAAAAAAAATCAGTAGAAATGGTTCTATTCATTTTTGCTCTGAAAAAAAAATACATATGAAGATATGAACAGTGTAATCAATATCTAATCAATCATTCCTAGCACTGGAAAAGTGGTGAAATTCTTGTAAATGCCTAATAGTACAAACAGGGATTGGTGTGCACAAGATGGTGAAAGGATTACGGCCATGTGGATAGTTCTGCAATCCTCGCAACTAAGAAGATGCTGGTCTGTTAAATGTGCCCTATGAAATGCTGAAGAATTGCTAGCAGTTGCTTGCTCAGCTGTTTCTTTTTTTTTCTGCACATTCTATGTTTACTTTAGAGCCTCAAAAGACTTGGATTTGTTTACTTGAAAAGAAAGTTTTCAGTATTTAAAATTAAAGTTTACAAAGCACAAAAACAAAACAAAACAAAACAAAAGCAAAACCAATATAGAAAAACCTATCTAGGATTGATATTTTCATAGATTCTAAAATCTATTTAGTTGGCCTAATAAACTACATTTTATTTTATCATCTGTTTTGGCACCATTTTAAAACATTTCATTCATTTTGTATACCTGATAGAATGCATTACAATCTTTAGAAAACTGAAATTATGTTTCTTCTAAAAGACTGTCAAGTTGTTTCTTCATTAAATTAATGCCTGAAGTCTTCAAGATGGATTTAACTTGTGCCACTTGATAACAACCTTTTCTGGATTTGTAATTGTCTCTTTCCATTGGTTCACTGCTTCAACATTATTACTGTCTTCACTTATCCAGAGCTGTAAAGGAACAGAACAATCATTCAACTTGACATAATATTAGTAGCTGAGTTTAAGGAATTACTCTTATTGTTAAAATATATGGACAAGTTTGGATAATATATTTTTAAATAAATATCATTCCAATTTTTTCAAAAGTTGCTTGGTGATTTGACCCTTAAATGTTAAAATATTTAACCTGTTGAATCATTCTGGATTATGTAATCCAATTCAATTTAAGAATTAAAAATGTAAAAATAAAATATTATTTAAAACATCACTTGTGAGTATTCTTTCTTGTTCAATCAATCTAGGAGCTCAACTAAAATTAATCCTTATTATTCAAAAACATTTTTGCCATGACTTCTAAATTGAGGCAAACAATGATTTTAACTTAGGAATGAGGACTTAAGCACACTTTTACATTACATGAAACTATAATCTTAATTGAAATCTAATAGTCATTCTTAATCCATAATAATTTCATTATATCTATTTTTATATAACTATAGATAATACATGTGAATGATCTTGGGGAAATTGTAGTATTGTGCAAATACAAGACATCAAAATGAGTATATAACATGGAGACAAGGTAAACAGACAATTAAAAAAACTGAATCTTAGTCTTGGCTATAACACTAACAAATGGTATAACCTTGGATTTAACTTACTTGAGATCCAGTTTCTAATTCTTCTAAGAAATTTGAGTAAGTCAGTGGTTTTCAATTCTTTTTCTTACCTTGGTCTAAAAAAAACTTTCCTTCAAACAACATCTTACACAGACCCCAATACATAACACAGACAACATTAGAGTTTCTGGATTGATAAAGTGGGAGCACTTGAACCCACATATGATTCCCTCATGGTGACTGACACCTGAGGCCACCAAAGAAGCTTTCCAGATTTATTATCCTATAAATCATCTCTCAAATTAAATTTACATTAATTCTTTAACTCAAACTCCTTTCCAAATAAGAATACAGAAAACTGCAACATTTTAAATTAGCAGTCTAATTATATGAAATGAGAGGTGATACTAGTTTTTGAAAATTCCTATACACAATATGAAGATCTCACATAGACTGTTACTAGCAGCTTTTTGTCAAGTGAAAACTTTAACATCAGTTAAAGACTTCAAGATTTAAATGTGACACAAACAGTTGTAAATAAGATAAAAAGATAATAGCTACCACAAATCAGAATAAAAAAGATGTAAAAAAAATTTATGATTAATAAGCAAGGCAATTGGTATATAGTCCTATACAAATTACTCAGAAATTTTAATTAATCCAGACAGCAGAACTGGCTATCTAAATAATATCACAAACATTGTTAAAATTTGATATTTTCTTGAAATTCAAATCTATCACAATTAAGTTAATAAAATACATAAAAGGCTCATTTAAATACAAAATTAAAGATGAAACAGAATAAAATAAATGTGATACCCAAAGTTTTAAGTTTGATTTATATATTTACTGTGGATAATCCTCTGTACACTGAGTAAATTACACTGTGATTGGTTTAATAAACAAGCTGACTGGCCAATATATGGACAGGATAAAGTTAGATCAGAAAACCAGACTAAGGACACTGAGAAGGGCAGAGTCAGAGGAGTCATCAGTTGGATGCAGAGGGAGCAGGATGTATACAAGATGAGGGAACAAGCCAAGAGCCACATGGCAGCATATAGATTAATATAAATTGGTTAATTTAAGTTATAAGAGCTAGATAAAAAAAAACAAGCCTAAGCTATCAGCTAAGCATTTAAAATTAATAAATAGTCTCTGAGTGGTTATTTGGGAAGCGGCTGGCAGAACAGAGCTGATTGAGGTCCTGATGAAAAACTCCACCTACACATATTTAGGGTTCTCTCTTTTACTGATTTTATATTTTAAAGTTTAAAGTTCAGACGGTTTAAAAAAGAAGCCTGGCTGCTTAGAAATGTTATCTATCTTATTAAAGCAAAACATCTGACAAAATTTGATTCTGAGGCAACACTGAATTATAATTCAGAAGTTTGAAGAATCTTCCTGTATTCATTATTAATTTTATCTTCTTTCCTTTGCTAGTTAACTACATAGTAACACAGCAATATACAATGAAGAAATTCAGGGTAACACATACTAACCTGGCCTACAAAATGTTTTCTTCTTACAGAACTTCGACTATAGAGTTTAATGAGGAAAAGAATTTCTTTTTCAGTCTGTGTAAGTGGAAAAATCATAGTTTCTCCCCATTTTACTCTTCCACTGGATGCCTTCAATAAGCGTGTCTTCTTTTTATAAATCAGCTCTCCTGAGCTAAACATTCCCACCTTCACAAAAAAACCTAGGAAACAAGAAACTATAGTTTATAAACTTTTATGTGAAATACCACATAAAGATTTTTATCTATATAGGTTATAAAAATATAAATAATCAACTTTAAATGCCTTCTGGGTTATTGTTTGACAAAAGAACACACAGAAAGTTTACCACAGTTTCCAAATAACTACTGTGACCTCAAATAAACTTAATATTCTCTAGTCTGAATGACATCAACCAACATAACAATCATCAGCAAAGGAAAACACATTGAAATGAATTACACCAAAAAAGGTGTCAATTCTCTGGACAGCTAGAGGTACTAATTTCTCAATTTTATAGGTAAATTTCTTTGCTTTTGATGCCAGAATATATGTGCACTAGAATAAAACAAGTAAATATCCTTAAGTAAATCTGAGATCTAGCACTTCCAACAATGATAAAAAAGTTTGTATAAACTATAACCAAACATAACAATTATGAACTTTAGAGGAAAAAAAACAGTAAAGATCCTCTAAAACCAACTGTGCTGGCTCTTTTTTTTTTTTTTTCATTTTTCTTTTTTAAGAAATTTTCTACTCACTCCACATACTATCCACAGATTCCCCCTCCTCCCTCCTCCCTCCTCCCTCCTCCTATCTCCCAGCCTTCTTTCCCAAGCCACCCCACATCCCCACATCCCCCAAATTGAGGTCTCCCATGGGGAGTCAGCAGAGCCCAGCACACTGAGCCTAGGCAGGTCCAAGCCCCTTCCCACTGCACCAAGGCTGGGCAAGGTGTCACACCACAGGCACCGGATTCCAGAAGCCTACCCATAGACCAGGGACAGATCCCGATCCCCCTGCCTGGGTGCCCCCCAAACAGTTCAAGCCAAATAACCGTCTTCCATATCCAGAGGACCTAGTCCAGTCCCATGGGTGCTCCACAGCCACCAGTCCACAGTTCATGGGCTTCCACTAGTGTGGCCGGTCATCTCTGCATGTCCTCCCATCATGATCTCGATATCCCTTGCCTGCGGTATCTCTCCTCTCTCTCATCAATTGGATTCCTGGAGCTCAGTTTGGTGCCTGGCTGTGGATCTCTGTATCTGCCTCCATCAGTCACTGGACAAAGGCTCTATGATGACAGCTAGGTTATTTGCTAGGCCAGTCACCAGAGTAGACCGGTCCAGGTACCCTCTGGACCACTGTGTGCTGGCTCTTAATATTGAACTATTTAGTCTGTAGAGATTTGAGAAAATAAACTTCATTATTTAAGCCAAAAAGAAGAAAGGGGTACTAAAGAAGTTGGAGCAGGAATATCAACTTGGGAACTGCCCTGGATAAAATTATGGGTAATGTATCTTTTCATCTAAGCATAGTTTTCAATGCGATACTGTTGGGAATAGGCAAAAAGCACCTTGTCTTAAGTGCAGCCATTTTGACTTCAGACTCCATTTTACCTGTAGAGTGAAACAAAGTTCAGGTTCCCAAGCCCTAGGGGAGCTTGGAAACTTCTAATAGCTGGCCCACCTCATCCTTAAACCATAGAAATATTCATTATGCATTTTCAGTTCTCTAGAAACATTGTGGCTGTTCCTAACAACAGAAAGAACAAATTAATCAGGTTGGACTGAAAGACTTGCATTGTAGATCAGTTGACAATGATGGAATGAACATTCGAGGAAGTCCCTAATCTCTAAATCCTGATTGGTGAAAACTGTAACTATAACTTGGCAACAAATATTTGTAATTTTTGTGCTTAAATATTTGCTTCAACTGACATTTGGGGTCACAATTCAGCTCCTGAGTCTGTTCTGCATCCCTGATTGATCAGCCTCCTCCCCATCCCCTTCTTTTGTGCTGTGCTGCATTAAATCTTGCCTTGTGTCTGCTTGGGTTGATTGGGAGCCTCAGACCGCAACAATACAAAATGACTACAGCTTAAGCAGCAAGTATTGTCTGGCTACTGTGAGGAGTCAGTTAATATAACTGAGGCTAAAAGGCAGCAAGAAAGGCAAGAGGCCAGAAGAAAGGAAAGGCCAGAAAGGAAGAGCCACAGGATGAGGAATGAGATCTATTAGATTATAAAATGGCAATCATTAACAATCCTAAGTAATAATTTTGCTTAAGTGAAGCCATCCATTTATATATTACATCTGCATAGACTTCCACTATTGTTTCTATTTCATAGAATTATGAGAGAGAGTCATCCCTGATACTGCCTGGGGGGCCAAGATCCAGAGTCTAGATAGCCCAGAGTTCTGGGATAGAACTAAATATGACTGGGGAATAAAAAGTCAATGAAATGATTGCTAATGATACTCCACTGTACTCATAGATCATTGCCCAGCCCAATTGTCATCAGAGAGGATTCACCCAGCAACTAATGGAAACAGATGCAGAGACCCATAGCCAAACATTAGGCAGATCTTGGGGAATCCTATGGAAGAGGGAGAGGAAGGATTATGGGAGCCAGGGGGGTCAAGGGTAACAGAAGAAAACCCACAGAATCAACTAACTTGGGCACATAAGGGCACACAGGGACTGAACCACCAACCAGAAAGCTTACAGGGGAATGATCTAGGCCCTCTTCACATATGTTACAGTTGTGTAGCTTGGTCTTCTTGTGGGACTCCTAACAGTGGGAGCAGGGGCTGTCTCTGACTCTGTTACATGCTTTTGGGACCCCTTCCTCCTACTGGGTTGCCTCATCCAGCCTTAATAGGAGAGGAGATGCCTAGTCATACCACAACTTGATATATGCCATGGCTAGCTGGTGGTATACATGAGAGGCCTGCCCTTTTCTGAAGAGGAAGAGGAAGGTATAGAGGGGAAGAGGGAAGATTGGGGGAGGGTCTGGAAGGACAGGAGGGAGGAAGGAGAAACTGATCAGGCTGGGAAAAATTAAAGAATCAATTAATTAATAAAAAAAGAATTAACTAGATGTAATCTTAATGACTTACTTTTCTAACTTGGATTTTATTTGTCTACTTTTAATTATAATTCTCCATCTAGCTATATAAGTGATATTAATTTATAGTTACTTTTTATGGGCTATTCATTCTGTTTTAATATCAAGAGTACAATAACATCATAAAGTTATTTTTGCATGCTTCAGAATAGCTTATGTTGAATAGGAATTTACATGTTCTTCAATGGTTTGGTAGACTCTATCAGTCAAATGATCGTAGCCTTAGTGCTATGAAGCACTAAAATGTTCTCTTAGTTACAGTTTCTTTTGATGTGATAAAATTCCATGACCAAAGCAACTAAAATTTACATTCTGATTCATAACAGTAGTAAAATTACAATTATGAAGTCACAACAAAAATAATTTTATGGTGGGGGTCACCACATAAGGAACTGTATTAGGGTCACAGCATTGGGAAGGTTGAAGACCACTGCTCCAAAGCTACCTGCCCAGGGATGGTACTTACCACAGTAAACTGGGTTCTCCCTCCCACATCAATCACTAAATTAAGATAATTCCCCACAGGCTTGACTGACTACAGGCAAATCTTATGGAGGCATTTTTATCAATTGAAAAGTCTCTCTTGTGTCAAGTTAACAACAACAACAAAAAAAAGGACAATATCTTATTTGTGTATGTAAGTTATATATATGTAGGTGTGTGTATACATGCATGTGGAGGCCAGAGGCAAATACTAGGTATCCTTTTCCTCAGTCATTCTCTGTCTTATCTTTTGAGACAGGGTCTCTCACTGAATCTGGCACTCACTGATTGGCTAGACAAGCTGTCCAGCAAACACCTCTCCATCCCCTCAAGGTTACAAGCATGCATGACCACCCCCAGATTTTTATATGGGTCCTAGGGATCAGAACTCAGGTCCTAATGTTTGTACAAAAGGCACTTTACCAACTAAACCATCTCCCAAGCCCTACTTAGCGGTTTTGTTTTGTTTTGTTTTGTTTTGTTTTGTTTTTTTTGAGCTGAGGACCAAACCCAGGGCCTTATGCTTGCTAGGCAAGTGCTCTACCACTGAGCTAAATCCCCAACCCCTACGTAGTGCTTTTTACAAGAAATTCTTCACTTTTTCATGGTTATTATTCTTCTCAGATTCTTCTTCTTCTTTAGTGAATTTTTAAGGAACTCATTTACTTTCTATACATGTGCAAGTGAATTAGTATAGTTGGTACATGGAATTATCTTACAGATTGTTAATTTTCTTCTGACTTAGAAATTTCTTCTGAATTTAAAATTATATAATCTTCACTGTTCAGAATACCAATGTTTTCCCTACTTTGCCTTATCCATCTTCTTACAAATTTTCCTATTTTAATGGTCCTCTTAAAGAAAAAAGTTTTTTGTTTTATATCTATTGTCAACTTCAGCTTTCCTAATATTTGTTATTTTTCTGACTTCTTGAGTGATCAGTTTTAAGTTTTTAGTCTTTTTTAGTTAAAGAACTTTTACTTGCCTAGATAATTCCCTTCCACTCTTAGCCCTTGAAGTAGGATTGATCTCAAATCTTTAGTCTAAGCATAGCCCACCAACATATCATAGTCCCTAGCTGTTTATCCAGAGAAGGGCACAGTTCTTGATGCATACTGGTCTCTTGATTCTTACCCTACTGGAACTCTTTACACTGGATGCACTTTGAACCACTGATACACTTACTCAAAGTCAGAGGTGTTGATGAACTTGGAAGGTACTGCGCCTCAAGAATTTGCAGCTGAATCCTGCTATTTACTGCTTGAAAACAAGTGCCCAGTTCAAGTTCTGAATGGCAAACCTATATATGAAAAAATATCATTTAGTAGTTCACAATAGTTTGGAGATATTTCAAAAATTCTAACATGAAAAGCTAGAGTGAAAATTTTTCAAAGTGCTATTTTCTACTGACACTAAAAACCACAAGTTATGAAAAGTTTTGAGGATAAATATCATGGATTCCAAAAATATATTCACTTGCATCAAATCTGAAAATACAAAGTGTTATCTACATACTGAACTTCAAAATTACTGATATCAAAAGATAATTTGACTAAAACTTAAAACACAAACTAAGTTTCTAAGCATTATTGGTGAAACTGCTTGACCTAAAGGAACATATCTTCAAAAGAATTAAAAATAAGGCCGGGCGGTGGTGGCGCACGCCTTTAATCCCAGCACTCGGGAGGCAGAGGCAGGCGGATCTCTGTGAGTACCAGACCAACCTAGACTCCCAAGCAAGTTCCAGGAAAGGCGCAAAGCTAAACAGAGAAACCCTGTCTCGAAAAACCAAAAAGAAAAATGAAAAAAAAAAAAAAGAATTAAAAATAATCCAATCACATTATTTTAAAAATATATGAAATAGGATTTTTTTTGGTTTTGTTTTGGTTGGTTTTGGGTTTTTGAGACAGGGGTTCTCTGTGTAGCTGTGGCTATGTTGTGTTGTTGGGTTTTTGGTTCTTTCACTGGGGGGGGGGGGCACCCAGCTCCCAAATAAATCACATGCAGAGGCTTATTATTAATTATAGGTGCCCAGCCTTAGCTTGGCTTGTTTCTTGCTAGCTCTTCTTAACTTAAATTATCCTCTCTCTATTTTGCCTCTGGGCTCTTCCTGTTCTCTACTTCTGTAAATCTTGCTGTGTAGCTGGGTGGCTGGCCCCTAGAGTCTTCCTCCTTCTCTGGCTACTTCTTTTTCTTCTTCTATATATTCTCTCTGCCTGCCAGCCCCGCCTATCCTTTCTCCTGCCTTGCTATTGGCCGTTCAGTTCTTTATTAGACCATCAGGTATTTTAGACAGGCACAGTAACACAACTTCACAGAGTTAAACAAATGCAACATAAACAAAAGTAATACACCTTTAAATAATACTCTACAACAATGTTGGAACTTGCTCTGTAGACCAGGCTGGCCTCAAACTCAGAGATCTGCCAGCCTCTACCTCACGAATGCTAGGACCACAACCAGCAGCTGACATATGATTTTTAAAGTGACAGAGGATAACAGGATAACTTTTTTTCTAACTTTGGAAATCTGTATAGTTGCTACCAAAGTCAAAAGGCAAAGGATTACTACAATAAACATATTTGTGGACTCAGAGTTACATTACTATTCCAAATAGATGTAAGCCAAGAAAATCTGACAAGAAGCTAGTAAAAGCAATGAGGAAAAGGTCAAAGAAAACCTGAGGCAAACAGTAAAATAAAGAATACTTAAGGGAAGAAAATAAAATATACTCCACAATATTGCTGACCAACAGCAAAAACAACAACAACAAAAAATGGTGATTTGTTTGTGAAATGTAACATAAGACAGCCCACTATTGATTCTAAGGTCCTTGAAGTGAAAAACAGTTTTCCAAATACAAAAAACTATTACTACTAATGATCTGAAAAGAACCCTATGACAAGCCGGGCGGTGGTGGCGCACGCCTTTAATCCCAGCACTCGGGAGGCAGAGCCAGGCGGATCTCCGTGAGTTCGAGGCCAGCCTGGGCTACCAAGTGAGTTCCAGGAAAGGCTCAAAGCTACACAGAGAAACCCTGTCTCGAAAAACCAAAAAAAAAAAAAAAGAACCCTATGACATATACTGCAGTTATAACGCAGGAACATGGCACTGAATTCTTGCCAGGGCTTAGCACAGACAACTCCAATACTGATTCAAATAAAGTTGCAGAATGTTTAACACTTCTCAAAGAGTTTTATATACTATTTGATGATTGCCAAACATTCTGCAATAATTGGCCCATTGGAAAGAAACAAAAGAAAAACAACTTTATATGTACATGCTATTGACTGAAGTATGAGTATTTTCTTAAAACATGATTTTGTTTTAATAAGAATTTGAAAGCTTATGATTCTATTTTTTTGTTTGTTTGTTTGTTTGGTTGGTTGGTTTGGTTTTTTGGTTTGTTTGTTTTTTTGTTTTGTTTTGGTTTGGTTTTTTTGAGACAGGGTTTCTCTGTGTAGTTTTGGTGCCTGTCCTGGATCTCGTTCTGCAGACCAGGCTGGCCTTGAACTCACAGACATCCGCCTGGCTCTGCCTCCCAATTGCTGGGATTAAAGGCATGTGCTACCACCGCCTGGCATGATTCTATGTTTTAACATTATTCTGCAATAAGATTGAAAGCGATCCTGCCCCGGACTTCCCTTCTGGACAAGAGGTGAGTGCCTGGGCTCAGCCTAGATCCCATCTCTGGGCACCAGCCACTCCTGGGAAGACCTGCTCAACTTGGCCCCAGGTTCTGGCCACCAGGCAGGATCCCTTCTACCCCCACCCCCACTGGGAAGGCTCACCTTCTCCAAAACCCCGGGCAGACCCTACAATCTCCACGCCCTGCCCCCATGCCGATCTGCCCAAGACCGAAGCCACTTCCTGACACTTAGACCGGCCCCCAGTCCCATCCTGCCCCGGACTTCCCTTCTGGACAAGAGCTCCCATCCTGCCCCGGACTTCCCGTCTGGACAAGAGAGCTCCCATCTGGACAAGAGAGAGAGACTTCCTGAATCTGTCAGCTCTGTCTGGACCACCTGCACTGATAAGACCAAGAACGAATCACAAGGAGATCGGCAGACGTCAAGACAGAAGCACATACAACAAAATGAAGAGCAATACAGCATCACCAGAACCTAGCCCTCCTCCAACATCTAGACTTGAACATCAAAAATTGGAAGAAGCAGAAGAAAAGAGGCTTATGAATAACATCATGAAGAAGGTAGAGGCTTATATAGAGGAAAAGACAAACAAAAAATGGGAAGAACACTATAAAAAAAACTAGAGGAAAGGACAAATAAAGCAGAAGAAAACAAAGCCCTGGAAGAACACAATAAAGCCCTGAAAGAAAATCATGAAAAAGCAATGAAACAGATGAATGAAATAGTCCAAGACCTGAAAAGGGAAATAGAAAAAATGAAGAAGACACAAACAGAGGGAATGCTGGAAATAGAAAATCTGAGTAAACGAACGGGAACTTCAGATGCAAGTATAACCAACAGAATGCAAGAGATGGAAGACAGGATCTCTGGTGTTGAAGATACGGTAGAAGACATAGATTCATCAGTCCAAGCAAACACTAAAGCCAGCAAAGTCATGACCCAAAATGTCCAAGAAATTTGGGACACCATGAAAAGACCAAACCTATGAATAATAGGGATAGAGGAAGGAGAAGAATACCAACTCAAAGGCACAGAAAATATATTTAACAAGATCATAGAAGAAAACTTTCCCAACTTAAAGAATGAAATGCCTATGAAGATACAAGAAGCCTATAGAACACCAAACAGACTAGACCCCCCAAAAAAGTCCCCTCGCCACATAATAAACAACTAAACATACAGAATAAAGAAAGAATATTAAGAGCAGCAAAGGAAAAAGGCCAACTGACTTATAAAGGCAAACCCATAAGAATAACACCCGATTTCTCAATGAAGATTTTGAAAGCCAGAAGGACCTGGACAGATGTAATGCAGACACTAAGAGACCATGGATGCCAGCCTAGACTAATATACCCAGCAAAACTTTCAATCATCATAGACGGAGTGAACAAGACATTCCAAGACAAAGCCAGATTTAAACAATACTTATCCACAAACCCAGCCCTACAGAAAGCACTAGAAGGAAAATTCCAACCTAAGGAAGTCAGATACACCCTCTAAAACACAGGCAATAGATAAAGCCACAGCAGTAAACCCCAAAGAAGAGAAGTACACACACACTACCACCAAAAAATAACAGGAATGAACAATCACTGGTCATTAATATCCCTTCATGTCAATGGACTTAATTCACCTATAAAAAGACACAGGCTAACAGAATGGATACGAAAGCAGGACCCATCTTTCTGCTGCATACAAGAAACACACCTCAAATTCAAAGATAGATACTACCTAAGAATAAAAGGCTGGGAAAAGACTTTCCAATCAAACGGTCTTAAGAAACAGGAGGGTGTAGCCATCCTGATATCCAGCAAAATAGACTTCAAACTAAAATCAATCAAAAGAGATCAAGAAGGGCATTACATACTCATCACAGGAAAGATCCACCAAGATGAAGTTTCAATTCTGAACATTTATGCCCCAAACACAAGGGCACCCACGTATATAAAAGAAACATTACTAAAGCTTAAACCAGATATAAAACCCCACACATTAATAGTGGGAGACTTCAACACCCCACTTTCACCACTGGACAGATCTCCCAAATTGAAACTTAACAGAGAAATAAAGGACTTAACTGATGTTATGACCCAAATGGACTTAAACGATATCTACAAAACATTCCACCCAAAACAAAAAAGAATATACCTTTTTCTCAGCACCCCATTGAACCTTCTCTAAAATCGACCACATACTTGGCCACAAAGCAAATCTCAACAGATACAAAACAATTGGAATAACCTCCTGTGTTCTATCAGACCACCATCATTTAAAGTTAGATTTCAACAACAACAAAAACGACAGAAAACCTACATTCTCATGGAAACTGAATAATGCTCAAATGAATCACCAATGGGTTAAGGAAGAAATAAAGAAAGAAATTAAAGACTTCCTAGAGATCAATGAAAATGAAGACACCACATATCCAAACTTATGGGACACTATGAAAGCAGTGCTAAGAGGGAAATTCATAGCACTAAATGCCCACATAAAGAAGTTAGAGAAATCTCACACTAGTGACTTAACAGCACACCTGAAAGCTCTAGAACAAGAAGAAGCAAAGTCACCCAGGAGGAATAGAGGCCAGGAAATAATCAAATTGAGAGCCGAAATCAATGAAATAGAAACAAAGAGAACAATACAAAAAAATTAATGAAACAAAGAGTTGGTTCTTTGAGAAAATCAACAAGATAGACAAGCCCTTATCCAGACTAACCAAAAGGCAGAGAGAGAGCATCCAAATTAACAAAATCAGAAATGAAAAGGGGGACATAACAACAGACATTGAGGAAATCCAGAGAATCATCAGGTCATACTTCAAAAACCTCTACTCCACAAAACTGGAAAATCTAAAAGAAATGGATAATTTTCTGGATAGGTACCACATACCTAAGTTAAATCAAGACCAGATAAACTATTTAAATAGTCCAATAACCCCTAAGGAAATAGAAACAGTCATTAAAAGTCTCCCAACTAAAAAAAAGCCCAGGACCAGATGGTTTCAGCGCAGAATTCTACCAGATCTTCAAAGAAGAGTTAATACCAATACTCTTTAAATTATTCCACACAATAGAAACAGAATGAACATTACCAAACTCCTTCTATGAGGCTACAATTACCTTGATTCCTAAACCAAACAAGGATACAACAAAGAAACAGAACTACAAACCGATCTCCCTCATGAACATTGATGAAAAAATACTTAATAAAATACTGGCAAACAGATTCCAAGAACACATCAAAACAGTTATCCACCATGATCAAGTAAGCTTCATCCCAGGGATGCAAGGGTGTTTCAACATACGAAAGTCCGTCAATGTAATACACCATATAAACAAACTCAAAGAAAAAAACCACATGATCATCTCACTAGACGCAGAAAAGGCATTTGACAAAATCCAACACCCCTTCATGATAAAGGTCTTGGAGACATCAGGAATACAGGGAACATACCTAAACACAATAAAGGCAATTTACAGCAAGCCAACAGCCAACCTCAAATTAAATGGAGAGAAACTCAAAGCGATTCCACTAAAATCAGGAATGAGGCAAGGCTGTCCGCTCTCCCCATACTTATTCAATATAGTACTTGAAGTTCTAGCCAGAGCAATAAGACAACATAAGGAGATTAAGGGGATACAAATTGGAAAGGAAGAAGTCAAGCTTTCCCTATTTGCAGATGACATGATAGTATACTTGAGTGACCCCAAAGATTCAACCAAGGAACTGATACAGCTTATAAACACCTTCAGCAACATAGCAGGATACAAGATCAACTCAAAAAAAAAATCAGTAGCCCTCCTATATACAATTGACAAACTGGCTGAGAAGGAAATCAGAGAAACATCACCCTTTACAATAGCCACAAATGATATAAAATACCTTGGGGTAACACTAACCAAGCAAGTGAAGGACCTATATGACAAGAACTTTAAGTCCCTGAAAAAAGAAATTGAAGAAGATGTCAGAAAATGGAAAGATCTCCCATGCTCATGGATAAGCAGGATTAACATAGTAAAAATGGCAATCTTACCAAAAGCAATCTACAGATTCAATGCAATCCCCATCAAAATACCAACACAATTCTTCACAGACCTGGAAAGAATAATACTCAACTTCATATGGAAAAACAAAAGACCCAGGATAGCCAAAAGAATCCTGTACAATAAAACAACCTCTGGAGGCATCACAATCCCTGACTTCAAGCTCTACTATAGAGCTACAGTAATAAAAACAGCTTGGTACTGGCATAAAAACCGACATGTGGACCAATGGAATCAAATTGAAGACCCTGACATTAATCCACACACCTATGAACATATAATTTTTGACAAAGAAACCAAAACTGTACAATGGAAAAAAGAAAGCATCTTCAACAAATGGTGCTGGCATAACTGGATGTCAATGTGTAGAAGGCTGCAAATAGATCCATATCTGTCACCGTGCACAAAACTTTAGTCCAAGTGGATCAAAGACCTCAACATAAATCCAGCTACTCTGAACCTGCTAGAAGAGAAAGTAGGAAGTAGTCTTCAACACATTGGCATAGGAGATCACTTCCTAAATATAACACCAGTAGCACAGACACAGAGAGAAATAATCAATCAATGGGACCTCTTGAAACTGAGAAGCTTTTGTACAGCAAAGGATATGGTCAACAAGGCAAAGCGACAGCCTACAGAATGGGAAAAGGTCTTCACCAACCCCACATCTGACAGAGGACTGATATCCAGAATATATAAGGAACTCAAGAAATTAGACATCAAAATGCCCAACAGTCCAATTAAGAAATGGGCTATAGAACTAAACAGAGAATTCTCAACAGAGGAAACTCAAATGGCAAAAGACATTTAAGGAATTGCTCAACATCCCTAATTATCAGGGAAATGCAAATCAAAACAACTCTGAGATACCACCTTATGCCTGTCAGAAAGGCTAAGATCAAAAACACTGAAGACACCTTATGCTGGAGAGGATGTGGAGCTAGGGGAACTCTCCTCCACTGCTGGTGGGAATGCAAGCTTGTACAACCACTTTGGAAATCAATATGGCGCTTTCTTAGAAAATTGGGAATCAATCTCCCCCAAGATCCAGCTATACCACTCTTGGGCATATACCCAAGGAATGCTCTATCATACCACAAGGACACTTGCTCAGCTATGTTCATAGCAGCATTGTTTGTAATAGCCAGAACCTGGAAACAACCTAGATGCCCTTCAACTGAAGAATGGATAAATAAAATGTGGTACATATACACAATGGAATACTACTCAGCAGAGAAAAACAATGACATCATGAGGTTTGCAGGCAAAGGATGGATCTAGAAAAAATCATCCTGAGTGAGGTAACCCAGACTCAGAAAGACAAACATGGTATGTACTCACTAATAGGAGGATACTAGATGTAAAACAAAGATGACTAGACTGCTACTCACAACACCAGGGAGGCTACCTAGAAAACAGGACCCCAAGAAAGACACAGGGATCGCCCAATGACAGAGAAATGGATGAGATCTACACGAACAACCTGGACGTGAGCGGGGGTAATAAAGGGCAAGGGTCGAGAGAAAGAGAGCTTAGGGGAGCAGGAGATCCCAGTTCGATCTAGAACAGAGAGGGAGAACAAGGAATAAGAGACCATGATAAATGAAGACCACATGAGAATAGGAAGAAGCAAAGTGCTAGAGAGGTCCCCAGAAATCCACAAAGATACCCCCACAATAGACTACTGGCAATGGTCGAGAGAAAGCCCGAACTGACCTACTCTGGTGATAGGATGGCCAAACACCCTAATTGTCGTGCTAGAAACCCCATCCAATGACTGAGGAAACTGGATGCAGAGATCCACAGCCAGGCCCCAGGTGGAACTCCAGGAGTCCAATTGGCAAGAAAGAGGAGGGTTTATATGAGCGAGAATTATTGAGACCAAGGTTGGATAAAGCTGAAGGAAGAAAAAATGTACAGACACAACTGTTTACAAAACACAAAAGAAACCATGATTAAGTTATCTCATCAATTCTTTTTCATTATTATTTTATATTCATAATTAAACACTTACTATGAGACTACCTAAAGTTGGCAAAAATTTATCATTGTTACACTATTATAGAGATCACTCTCATAAAACACAGCAGATCTTGGCAGTGGACTTGACGCCTTCTACTTGCCAAAGTTATTTCATAAATACAAGTTATATTCCAGGACATTAATTCATTTCTTGAATAACTATTTAAAGCGAATGATTTATTAAATCCCCAAATTAAAAATTCTAGTTAGCAGGTATATATTGACTATATTTAATGAGCACAAAACTATGGAAGATCTCTGCTTCTAAATAGTGTATCATTTTTTTAAAGAAAACTTTATTAGCTTCCTAGAATTGTTAAAACTGAAAAAGTAAAAGAATACTAGAGAAAACATGATCTGGTGATGTTTGAGAATATTTTTGTGTGAAGGGAAAGTAATAAATACATGGTAGAATCCAAAGAACTGGCTCCGAAAACAAATCCTATTCTCCAACTGCTAGTTCCATGAACTCAAGCAAGTTTCACTATTTCCACTATTTCCAGAGATAACATGAGCACATGCTCATAAGCATGGTATGAAAGTTTTGTACTTTAGCAACAAGTGAGCCATAAATCTCTGTAATGGTCAGTTATTTCTTCAGGTAAATTCTGCCTCATCTACATTATTGAGCACAGAAACTTGAGCTCTCAAATAAATATGTAATATTATTAATGATCAAGGTCAAGAAGTCCATCAAGAAAAAATACAAAACAAATCCTTAGAAAATCAGAAAGATGGCGATGACTCCATGTATTCTTTATGACTACAATGTAATAAAATTTAAAATTAACAGCAAATCTCTAATAAATTCATGGAGATTATGAAACTCATTACTGAAAATGAATGGTTCAAAGAAAAAAAGCAAGAAAAAAAGAAAAAAAAGAAAGAACTAAATGAAAATGGAAAACACTATACAAAACCTCTAGGATACATTTCTAGAAGTTCTACAAAGGAAATTTACAGCTCTAAGTACCTATATTTAAAAAATCAAAAAGAACAAAAATCAATGACTTAATGATGCAAGTCAAAAATCTGGAGAAACAAGAACAAATCAAACCTAAATTCAGTAGATGGCAAGACATAATAAAAATCAAACAGAAATTCATGAAATAGAAACAAAGAAAACAATACAAAGAATCAATGAATCTTAGGGCTGGTTCATTTTGAAAGTAAACAAAATTGACAGACCATTGAGCCAACTAACCAAAAGAGAGAGCGATGACCCAAGCTAACAGAATCAGAAATGAACAAGGAACTATCACAACAGACAATAAAGAAATTCAGAATATTATGAAGGAACACTTTAAAACAAAACCTTTATCCATTAAGATGTAAAAATCTAAAAGAAATGGATGAATTTCATGATTCATCCAAACCACCACAATTAAACCAAGAAGAAATCAACAAACTAAACAAACCTATAACAAATGAGAAGCTTCAAATAGTAATAAGAAGCCTTCCAACTTAAAAAAAAAGTCCCAGATAGATTCATAGCAGAATTCTACCAGACTTTCAATGAAGATCTACACCCAATCCTTCTTAAATTTTTCAAAAACCAGGCAAAAACACAACAAAAGAAAATGAGAGCCCAATATCCTTGATGAACATGAATTAAAAAAATCCTCAGTAATTTATTTGTTAACTGAATATAGACATACCTCAAAAAGATTATCTATGATAACCAAGTTGGCTTTATCCCAGAGAAGCAGAGATGGTTCAACATGTACAAGGCAATAAATATAATAAATCACAAAAATGGAATCAACCTAGTTGTCTACCAACAGACGAATGTATGAAAATTTTATATATGTAGAAAATGGAACATCATTCAGCTCTAAAGAAAAATGTAATTATAAAATTTGCAGGAAAATGTGTAGGCTTATAATGTATAATATTAAATAAGATCAACAATCTCAGAAAGAAAATAATTACATAGTTTCCTCATATGCAGAACCTGGCCAATAAAATATGTAAACATATACATAAGGGGGTACAGTATAACATGTAGATAAGAGAACAAGAAAAGCTAAATATTAGGTGATGAACAAGGACTGACTAAAGGTAATAGACATGAGTTATGAATGACAATAGCTGTTTTTCTAGTTCTAATTCTGTCATTTGATTTTTTTATTTAGTGCTTAAAACATATTCAATAGTAAAAGTGCAAAATCTAACGAGTACCTCCACAGCTTCATAATAGCTACTGTATAAAAGCTCATTGATACAAAGACTTAGTTTAATTTCAGTATGTAATGTTTTTATTTGAATTTTTAAATAAAGTTTATTTTTAAAAGATAAGAATGTAGCTGTAACCATTCCTTCAAATTCTTCAAAGAAACTAATTTCTCAATTTCCTTCATTAAATTATCTTCTGACATACTAGTACTATCTTTAGCATTTAATATATGAAATATGCATTTGATATTTGTATCTTCTGTAAAATATGACTGCATATGACTATCTACTAAGCTTTTATAAAAGAATGACAAACTGCTGTCATAATTACTGTGTTTTAACAGCAAAAAAAAGTAACTTAAATAAGTTTTAAAATGTAGCAAATGTTATAAACACACACACTGGCATCTGAGATTGAAAATATAGTCAAGAAACAATGAGAAAGAAATTTTAATTCTTCAGACCACTTTAGTAATTTTTTGTTTTTTAATATTTTAATCTCTTAATTTCTCCCTTTCAATTTGGTGGTTCTCAAGCCAGGCAATACATTAATTAGACTCACTACTGGGAAAGCTATTGAAGACTACAAATGTCTCTGTCCTAACCCTCAAGAAAATTAATTTTATTGGTTTAGGTGTAGACATGCTTTTAAAATACCAAAAACCAATGCATAGCTAGGGCTCTTTTAGTTAGTACTTCAAGTCATTGTAATATTTTTAGAGAAGTAAAATATAAATCCTACATAAATTTAAAATCATACAAGATTTGTTCTTATAAAGAGTAAGACTAATTTCTATAAATGTTATCCCTACAGAGAAACTATATAGTTAAATCACTAGAAATTTCTAAGTACTTTAATGACAGTGTTGGGCTGGTTGAGAGAAGTAAATATCAGGTCTCAAAATCAACCAAGCACTTTTTCTATGAAGCAATATCAACCAAAAAATAATATTAAATTTAAAAACTTCAATTCTTGGTCCAAAGAGATGGCTCAGTCTGAAGGTGGTTGTTACCTAGCTTGACAATCAGAGTTTGATCCACAGGACCTACATAATGAAGAGAACCATTTCCCACAAGTCCTCTGACCTTCACACACATGCCATAGTATACATCCTATTCCCCAAAATAAATGAATATAAAAAAGTGTGGTGATATTTTAATTGTGCTGAAATGTGATTTTATTTGTATGTCAAGAAATAGTTTGCCTGGAGATCAGAGGTCACATAGCCAGCCATAAGCAGAAGTCTGGAGGTGGTAGCACACGTCCTTAATCCAACCACATGGCAGGCAGGGTCTCTGTGTGGTCAAGGGCACAGCCAAGCATGGTGTCATGAGCCTTTAATCCTAGTACCAACCACAGAGACCTGGAGGTCTGTATAGACAGGCAGTGATGAGGAAGTCATTGGCTGGGCTTAGAGCCAATGAGAAAGCAGAACAGAAAGGCAATAAAAACACAGGTTACACAGGAAGAAGCTCTCTCTGGGGAAGCAAGGTGGTAAGATAAGGTAGTCGTGGCTCTTTGCTAGTTCTCTGATCTCTGTATTTGGCTCTGTGTTTCTTATTTAATAAGACTGTTTACAAATTTGACTACAAAAAAGTTTTTATGTAAAAGGAAAAATGTATTAGAATGAAAACAAATTTTCATTCTGTGATGGGGGTAGGTTGTAGCTCAACAGCAGAACATGTATAAGGTCCTGGACTACATCACTAATAACGGGGATGAGGGGGACCCAAATTCCATTCTAGCCAATTTGTGAACAGATATACAGCTTACCTATAGTTAAAACCATTTTCTTAATTCTTCTTTATAGTAATCTCAGATTCCATATGGATTTATGATTTATACTTATTTTTTCTGAGTCCTCAGCTACTAAAAATTTTTAAAAATGAATTATTTAAAGTTATTCATACTTCATGATTATTGCCTTTGGGGTTGTTACTCCTACAGTATGAAACATTAGTGAAAAACATACTAGAAAAGAATAACATGATGTTATTTTGGAGAAAATAGAAAAAAAATGGTTATGTTAATGTTTTATAAATTATTTCTAAAATATTATTTTAAAATGATACTCCTTGAGAGCTTTCATGGTCTTCCAATGTATTATACTGTTCAAAATAACCTCCAGCAAATAAAAGTCATTCATTAAACCATTTTAAGTGTGAAATATGTTTAGTATTGGATACTATTATCACTTACGGAAATTTTTGAAGGTGGTATTATTTCCAACGAGTAATCCATTTCCTGTGTACTGAGAGTTCTGAGTGACAGAGAACATTCTCCAATGGTTTTCTTCCTGGGAGTCTGGGTTTGAATCTTAAATACAAGCCTCACAGTTTGTAGATTTTGTAGTTTAATAGCAAATACAAAAGTTTCCATAAATTCAATAGCCTTAAAAAACAAGAAAACAATAAATACAAATGCTAAAAAGGTTGATATGCCATTATAAAACAAGCTTTATACCTAAGAAAGATATTGAGAATGTGTTTTACAAGTATATTTTTCATTAAAAAATGCAAATGGATGTGTCTTGTTTTACTATTTTCCTTAGCTTCACAATTATCCTTATAATTATTTAGGAATTAAGATCAATGTTAACAACAACCTCACTAGAACATGGCTTTCCCTTTTTGAAAATTAGGCTGTTTTCCCATCCTTGGTTTTCTAATACATCTTTCTTCCTATTCATCACAATTTTTCAAAAGTTAATGAGAATAGTTCGAGAATTTCGTATACAAGTTTATTAAGCATCTAGAATTTAAACTGTTCACATAAAGAGACTTTATGTCTCTCTTTAAAAGAGACTGGAACACTAGATTGTTCTGTGATATATACTTTACATCTTTAGTGTAGCTGTTTGAAAAATCAAGGTTATCTAGTCAACTAACAAATATGATGGATATTATCTCCAAACTTTAATTCATATTATAATAATATCTCATCAGACAGAATTATGTTCCTTTTGGCCTCCCAATTACTGAGCTTCTTCTTTTAAATTATCTAGCTATAGAACTATACCAATAAAATATTACACATAAACTATTTAACAGTCTTACACAGTGCAAGTGTTCTGGTACACTTCATATTTTCTATAATAAGGATCTCCCAAACCACTTGATGTGTGAAAATAAATTTTGAAAATTAAAGATTGATGAAAGTTTTTCTAACTTTTGCTAAGTTAACTTACTTTTATTTGAAAAATCATGAAGTAAAATTGTCTAATTTAGAAAATGTTCATCCTTGAGTGCATCATTTCTCCATAGAGACATTTAGGGTTTTTTTTTTTTTCAATTTTTCTACTACGTACAAAATTACCAACATTTTATGTATGTTTTTGTTTGCATTTTATATTATTTTCCTGAAACAGACTTGAAGTAAAATAGCCATGTTAATAACCATAAATATTTTAAGGTTTTGACATATGTTGCCAAAATAATTTTCTAAAAGCAGTGGTTCTCAACCTTCCCAATGCTGCAACCCTTTAATACAGTTCCTCATGCCGTGGGGATCCCTGCAACCATAAAATTTTTTGCTAGTTCATAACTGTAATTTTGCTACTGTCATGAGTTATAATGTAAATATCTGATGTTCAGGATATCTGATATGCAACCCTAAGGAGTTGCAACCCACATATTAAGAACCACTGTTTTAGAGTAGTTAAAAAATATTTCCTGTATAGAATTGGGTAGGTTCAGAGGATTTGGGAGGAGTTGGGGAAGGTGGAAAGCATGATTAGAATACATTGTGTGAAAAAAATTTCAATAAAATACTTCCTAATCATATCAAGTAAAAATATCAATATGTATTTTATTATTAATAATTAAAATGAATTTTCTTAATTCTATTATTTTAAGATGACACATTCTTTTAAAAAGCTATCTTTTCAAGGCTGGAAAGATGGCTTAGAGATGCATACTGTTCTAAGAGTAGACCTGGGTTCAAGTCGCAGCATCAACAAAAAGTGGCTTACAGCCACCTGTTAACCCCAGCTCCAGGAGATGCAATCTTCTGGCCTCAATGTGCACTGCACTTATGTGCACAAAGCAACACATACACAATTAAATATGAAGAATTTTAAAAGATATTTTCATTTCCATATGACCGTATCATATCATCATATTATATTAAAAGACAACAATGGGCATGTATTTAAATTAGTGTGAAAACAATCTATAAAACAAAACTCAAGATAATAAACCTTCTAGTTACAATAATTGGAAGATTTTGGGAATAAAATTAACTGCAATTCTGAAAATAATTTTCAAAGCCAAAGAGTGTTGGGAGCAAGAAAAGTAAAGAAGTTTCTTACCTATTGTTAATCTTCTACATATTCTAGTAATTACAGTTTTCTTTCTAAATTCATCTTAATACTGGACAATGAAATAGCAAATACTTAGGATTTAAAATTATCTTTTAAAAGCAAGGGTGTATCATTTTAGCTTCTCCAAAACAAAACACTTTCTTATTCTCGCATTTTACATAAATAAAAGAGATAAATATGAGAAAAATGAAAAAATGCAAACACACAGAGCCACTTACATTGGAACCTTCTTTTGCTGAAGATTTGAAATGCACTGGTTTGGACAAAGTTAAAATTCCTTTTATAGAAATTGTGGGAGTATCTCCACAACTAGAGGGCCAAATTATATCTCTGCACTAAAAACAAAAATAAATTAAAAGCATAATTATGTTTTTACAAAGGACTCTGACAATACAAATATTTATATTTATTGAGTTAATAACTTTTTTGAGAATATCTACATAACCTATCTACATAGCCCTGGTTTTGGGACTCCCTATGTATATCAGGCTGGCCTCAAAGATCCACCTGCCTCTGCCTCCACAGTGCTGGGATTAAAGTTGCATGCCACCATGCCCTACTGAGTTAATGAATTTTATTAAATTTTTAAATAAATTTTAGAACACTAAGATTTCATGTTTCATCTATATTAATATTTTGACATTATTCTAGAGTCCCATTAAGTTTCCTTCATGACATTTTCATATATATCTTGTTTTAGTTATTACTCTTCCTCTACTCCTCTCCTTGCCATGCCTCTCATTTGTACCTAACTGTCCTCTTCTAGCTTTTAAGTAACATGTATCCCATTATCATCCCTAACCCCTTTCCTTAAAACCTCTTTTCCATAGCAATTAATGAAAACAGAAGTCATAAACACCTCTCTTTATGGTCCTCTTTCTAATTTCCCAACTTATGTCCATATAAGTACAAATATAAAAATTAAAATCAAGGACCAAATATGAAAGAGAACATGTACTATTTGTCTTCTGAGTCTTGTTTATCTCACTTGTTAATTTCCAGATCTACCCTTTTTCCTGAAATTTTTACAATTTCATTAATATGGTTAAATAAAATCCATTATGTATATGTACCATATTTTTATAATCAATTCATATGCTGACAGACATCCAGGTTGATTTAATTTCCTTGCTACTGTGAATAGAAAAGCAATAAACATGAATGAACAAGTATATCTATAGTAAGATTTATAGTCCTGAGGTATAAGCCTTGGACTTGAGTCCTATGGTAGTTTTATTTTTTGTTTGTCTGTTTTCTGAGACAATGATTTACATGGTGGTTACACCAGTTTACACTCCCACAAAGGGTTCCTTTTCCTCAACATACTCACCATCAGTATTTGTTCTCATTTGCTTTTGATGATAGCCATTTCCCTGATGGCTGAGGATACTGAACATTACTTAAGAATGTATTATCCTTTTGTACTCCTTCTTTCAAGGGCTATCCGTCAGTTCTTTAGTTCACTTATTGATTGGCAGTTTGAGGGTTTGGGTGTCAAATGTGTTCAGTTCTTTATATATTAAAGATATTAACTCCTTGTCTAAAGTACAACTGGCAAAGACTTTCTCCCATTCTATGGGCTGTCCATTCACTCTGCTGATAGTTTCTTTTGCTGTTCAGAAACTTAAATTTTATGAAATTCCACTTGTCAATCTTTGGAGTTATTTCCTGTGCTATTAGAGTCCTAATCAAACAGTTTTTACCTATGCCTGTATCTTGAAACTTTCCCTGTTTTCTTCTAGCACTTTCAGTGTTAAAAGCTTTATTAAACGTCTACTCTGCAAAATACAATAGAATCCTAAATTAGGAAGATAGTTACTGACCCCTTCTCCGGGAGGAAGCATTACTAGATACTTGTAGGTTATAAATATTCAATTTAATAATAAAAATCAGTATTAACTACACGAATTTACCTGCAAAACTGTGATCCAGATCTGCTCTGCTGAAGAATTATAAAACAATTTCACATTCAATCTCCCCAAGTCTCTTTCATCTCCTGATAGGGTAATTGTATCTGAATTATAAAGGACAAAAAAATAAAAATTCCATGCAATTTTTTAATCCAGTTAAGCTTTGATATAAACCAGTTTTAAAAGATATATAGATAGATAGATAGATATAGATATAGATATAGATATATTGAATATATATTGAATTTTTGAGACAAGATTTTACAATGTAGCTCTGCCTATTCTGGAACTCATTATGTAGACCAGGCTGGCCTTGAACTCACAGAAATATGCCTGCCTCTGCCTCTAAAGCACTGGGATTAAAGGAATGTGCCCCCATGCCTGGCAAAAACTGATATATTTATTTTTTAAGTGTCCAATGTAATAAGACAAAAATCACACTTTTATGTTTTTTAGTGAAGTTCTAGACATTAAATATACTAAGAATGCATATAGTTTAGGAATTTAAAAAAATTGCAATGTGAGGAATTGAGTTAAAACTCTGCAAGCCTTTGCAAACCACACTTATAAGGTCTATGTGCTTCTGAAAGTTCCTTAATCCATATACTTTAAAACACAAATAAGCTGTGTGGTGGTGGTGCATACCTTTAATCCCAGCACTCGGGAGGCAGAGGATAGCAGATCTCTGTGAGTTGGAGGCCAGTCTGGTCTACAGGACAGCCAAGGCTATACAGAAAAACCCTGTCTAAAAAAAACAAACAAACAAACAAATGCAAATATATAAAACAAATAAAAGATATGTAATAGCTTACTTTAAAAAACATTCATTCTTGTCTGAACACTGAGCCATGGTCTATCTGATCTGAGTTTGTGATAATACTGTCAACATAGGTTCAATAACCAGCATATAAAATGAATAGGACACTTTTTTCCTTTATCCAATTATAACACTGTCAAACTATTACTGAATAGAAATAACCTGCTGAACAGTATAAATAGGACACTGCATTCCTTACCCAGACTTCTGTTACTGCCCTGAGAATTTTTCCTTGAAGAAGAACTACTAGGCACACTTGACAATGAGTCATGTCTCTGCAACAACAACAACAAAAACATGCTTCAGTCAGAAACTGCATATCAACCTTTAAAAACTTTCATATTTATGCCCCAATAAATACCTTGATATCAAACTCCATGTTAATCACTTTATCAATGTTATCAGTCAGAAAGTCCCACTTTTGTAGGACAGGAAACTAACATGCATCAAAAAAATGCCTTAGTAGGTAACATTGGAAAAGCCTTTAGTAGTTTTGGTTTAGTCTTAATTTTCATATTGCATACATTACTGGAAGTGTCCAGTAACCTATAAAAGTGTAAAACGGGATTATCAAAGCATAGTCCCTCTAGACCAGGAGCATCTGCATCATGCAAACTTCATACAAATAAAAATTCAGAACCCATCACAGGACTACAGAATCAAAATTCTAGGGGGTGAAGCTTTGACAGTTTTATCTAACAAAATCATCAAACAACTCAGATATATGTTAAATGTAAAGCATTAAGTATTTAAAATTAATGATAGAGTTATTAAGGCTAATTTAGAATACATGCCCATTTTATAAAGCATACCTTCTCCACCAACATAAAGCAAAGTCTATAAGTATATATACGAAGATGTTCAAGGTGCTTTTCCTCTCATTTACAGAGAGACACATAACTTGTCTTTAAATTTTGCTTATTTCTATCACTGTCTCTCTTTTTTATTTTTTGGTGCTTATAGACATGGTTTTACTTCGTGGCCTAGGCTAGCCTCATATTCTTAAATGATCCTCCTGCCTCAGCCCTCTAGTGGGATTACAAACATGAGGCACCATTTCTGGCTTATTCCCTAATTTCAAATAGAACTTAGCTAAACAAAGAATGAAACATTTTAAACTATCAAAGGATGCTATATTAGCATAATTGAAAAATTAAAGTCTTATACCTCAATAGAATATTAATTTTAGTCACTGCCCAATTATGTTCAATAAGCAAAGAAGTACTTTTAACTATATGATTACAAATCCCAATTGCCTCAGGAACTTTAAGCTCATACTAATTGAGAGATATAAAATTATACAAAATGAAGCAAATATAATTATTTTTATTAATCACTGAGATTTTCCTAAAATAATGAAAATAGGAAACGTCAAGTATTTACTCCTCAGGTATTGTAACACACATAGTCACAGAAATACGTGTGATTCCTAATGTAATTCATACAGTTCTGATGTTTTTATTTGAAAAGTTCACATATAATGAAATTTATGTAATTATTTTATATAATATTATATACCTGGATGAATCGTTGAGGTGAAGTTGTAAGATCAAACATAGATTTGCTTAGCCCGGGGGAACCAGGAAGTTTACTGGTCCTTAAATCACAAACTAAAAAGGGATAAAAGTATTTTTTCAGTAATAAGAATGAAATAGTGACATTCTACCTAATTGTCATAAGTCAAATCTCTATAGGAATTCATCATGTATATTATATACAAATTTATATAAACAGAAATTCTGATAAAAATCTTTAAAAGTTCAATTATTTTAATCTTTAAAACAGAAGTCTATAGCAATCAAATAATACAGTCTCATATCCACATCAAATTTTAAGCACGTTTTTGCTTATATTCCACAGTCCTTCGTCCAGAAAAAATAATTTAATACAATGTAAGTACTCTTTGTTAAATGTAATTCAACTACTATTTAATGGGCACATATAACATTATAACATTTCAATCCTGAATTCCATGTGCTCTTATATTTCTAGTTCTCCTCCCAAACCGTAAGATCTTTTTAAAAAGCAATACTGCACACTAAGTGTGTATTCTAACACAATGCTAAGTAGAGACCAGCCCTTAAGAAAATATTTTATTTTCAGTGATGCTGATATATGCATGCATATAAACCTGTAAAACCTAAAAACCTAAAAAATTAATGAATCTGAGATACATATGGTAGTTTATATAATTGATAGAGTCTCAAATATCAAACTAAAAAATTCTAGTTATTTTCTATTATTTGTGTCTACCTCCAATCATGAGTTCTTCAATTCATTTAGCTGATTGGAAAAGAAAAATAAAATATTATAAATATCTGTTGTAAAATTTATTAAATATATAACATAAAATATATGTAAATTTTATACCAATAACACCAAAGAGAAGTCATATCACACACTTGTGAAGTTTGCTTTGCTCTTATTTTAAAACTGCTCATAATAATAACTGTTTCTGCTAGGGCCTTAGATTTAATTTCTAAATCTAAAGACTAGATAAAGATAAGCCCAGAGGAAAAGCACAAAAATGTTTTCTTACCAGATCCATACATTTTTGTTGTTTCAAAATGAGGAGGAAAGCGCCTACTTAAATCAGGTGAAAAGTGCTGATACATATAGCACGGATTATACACATCATAGCTGGGTCCATGGTAGAATGAACTGCAAAGTTCTGCCTTTTGATCTCCAAAAGATGCTCTGGCAGATCCTGAAAGCAAGTGTTTCTATAAGCCAACAGCTGATACACTGAAGGAATGGGTTAAAAATACTTCATCACAAATGATACTAAAACATATGCCTTAACCAGCACACATTTACAGAATTGTAATTGCATGATTTATGTAAGGAATGAGCCAAGAATCCTGCTCTTAAGACAGACTGGCAAATTTTCAGTATTTTTCTTTGCCCTATAGATAATTCTGTAGTTCATGGCCTGAAATTCATCTTATGTTTCTACTTAAATATATAACTTCTTTTAAATGATTTTTAGATACATTTTTTTAAAGAAGACAACATTTAAAAAATTGACCACGTGCAATAAGATACACTAAACAGATCTTTTATTTGAAAGGATTCAAGTCAAACAAAGCATTTTTGACCACAGAACAATTAAGTTGGAAATCAACAACAACAGAATTAATAGAAAATATTTATAGAAATACTAAGAACCGAGAATATTTTTAGCATAACCTTTAAGAAGAAAAGCAAGGGACTTGAGAGACAGCTCAGCTGCTAAAAGCACTTGCTGCTTTCCTGGAGGACTCAGAACCCAGCCCCCATGTCAGGCAGCTCACAACCACCTGTAACACCAGCTCCAGGGGATCTGACTTCCTCTCCTGGATTCCTCAGGCACCCAAACTTTTACCCATGGCAAACACAGAGACACACAAACACATGCATATAAATAAAAATTAACTTTTAATACACAAAGGAACAAGAAGAAAAACAAAAATTAAAACTTATTTTTGTACTGGGTATAAAGAATTGAATTTTGGTATAATAATAGAAAAGCAGATTAATGCAACAGAATACAAGACCTTGAGAGAGTGATTATTTTATGGATATTTAATATATAAACAGTATGACCTCACATAGCAGTGGAAAAAAAGATGGTCTTTTCACTACAATGTTAGTTGAATACTGACATGGGAGAAAAGAATTTAATCTTAATTATTTTTTTAAATTATATGTAGGTCACAGATCTAAACTAAACATCAAATACAAATAAACCTTCTATAGTGCAAAGTGCTAGAGAGGCCCACAGAAATCCACAAAGATGCCCCCACAATAGACTGCTGGCAATGGTCGAGAGAAAGCCCGAACTGACCTACTCTGGTGATGGGATGGCCAAACACCCTAATTGTCGTGCTAGAAACCCCATCCAATGACTGAGGGAACTGGATGCAGAGATCCACGGCCAGGCCCTGGGTGGAGTTCCAGGAGTCCAATTGGCGAGAAAAAGGAGGGTGTATATGAGCGAGAATTGTTGAGACCAAGGTTGGATAAAGCACAGGGACAAATAGCCAAACCAATGGAAACACATGAACAATGAACCAATGGCTGAGGGGCCCCCAACTGGATCAGGCCCTCTGAATAGGTGAGACAGTTGATTGACATGATCTCTTTGGGAGGCATCCAGGCAGTGGGACCAGGTCCTGTGCTCAGTGCATGAGTTGGCTGTTTGAAACCTGGGGCTTATGCAGGGATGCTTGGCTCAGCCTGGGAGGAGGGGACTGGACCTGCTTGGACTGAGTCAACCAGGTTGATCTCAATCCTCGGGGGAGTCTTTGCCCTAGAGGAGATGGGAATGGGGGGTGGGATGGGGGGGAAAGGTAGGGAGGCGGGAGGGGGGAGAACAAGGGAATCTGCGGTTGATATGTAGAATTAAATTATATTGTAAAATAAAATAAAAAAAAGAATATATACTGACTAGGTCATTTCATTTAAATAAAGACCAGAACAAGAAAAGACTTTCTGAACAAAACACTGATAGCACAGATGCTAAGAATAACCATTAATAATGGGACTTAAAGAAACTGAAAAGCTTCTGTACAGCAAAGGATACTATCATTCAGACAAAGCAGCAGACTACAGAATGGGAAGAGGTTTTTTTTTTTGTTTTGTTTTGTTTTTGTTTGTTTTGTTTTGTTTTTTACTAACTACACATCTGATAGAGGGCTAATATCCAAAATATATAAAGAACTCAAAAAATGGACATCAAGAAAACAAATAACCCAGTTAAGAAATGAAGTACCTATCTAAACAGAGAATTCTCAAAGGAGGAAAGTTAAATGGCTGAGTAGCACTTAAAGAAATGCTCAACATCTTTAGTCATCGGAAAAATACAAATCAAAATTACTTTGAGATTTCATCTTACTCCAATCAGAATGGCCAAGATAAATAAAACAAATGACAGTTCATGCTGGTGAGGATATGGAGTATGGGGACCACTCATCCATTGCTGGTGGGAGTGTGAACTTCTACTGGCAATATGGAAATCAATGTGGCAGTTCCTCAGAAAGATGGGAATTGATCTACCTCAAGATTTATCTATACCACTTTTGGGCATATACCCAAAGGATGCTTCATCCTACTTCCTCAGCCATGTTCATTGTTGCTCTATTCATAATAACCAGAAATTGGGCAAAGCCAGCTTAGATGTTCATCAACAGAAGAATGGATAAAGATAATGTGGTACATTTATACAATGGAGGCAGAAAGAGTGTAAGAGCCAAAGATGGATGACACCAAAAAAAAAAAAAAAAAAAAGCCTTCTAAACAAAGCATGACCAATGCACATATAACAGAGATTGTGGCAGCACGCACAGGGCCTCTACAGGTCTGTACTAGATGGAGTTCCCATCCCTAACCCAAAAGCTTTCTCCAACTGGTAACAACTTGCAAATGAAAAATTAATTTTCTCTAAGGAACTCGCACTGGGAAAAGAACTCACTCTTAAGTGTCCAGCAGTGGATGGCCAACACAAAATGAACTTCATGGCATCTTTGGAGGTTCTTTGTCTCATAATGTTATATTAGGGCATTTATTTATTTTACCTTACAGATCCTTTGCATACATAGCATGGCTTCCAGTTTTGTGTTTTTATGGGATTACTGTGTGTGAGAACATGTGTGTCTCTGTGACTATATATATTTCTTGTGCTTTTTCTTTGGATCTTTTTCTCTGTTTGTTTTATCTTATTCTGATTTATTTTTGTTTTATTTTATTTTATTATTATTTCTTAGATGCCTATTTGTTTTCTAAGGAGAGACGAAAAGGATATGAATCTGAATGGGAGCAGAAGTGGGGAGGAACTGAGAGGAGTTGGCGGGGGAGTGTAATCAGAATACATTCTATTAAAAAAATTATTTTCAATAAAAGAAAAACTAAACAAATAAATAAAGACCAGGAAACAGAAAAAAACACACAACATTTAAGAATATGTGTATATATATATTAAGAAGAAAAACAAAAATTATGACAATAACAATTGTGATACTGATTACCCTCAGTGAATAAGAGGTAGGCCTGCTGGTAATTCTCTATTTTCCTTTCTTGGGTAGTGCCTGTATATGTATTTTACTTTTTAATACATCACTGAGTTTTACATTTCCGTTTTGTGCATTTTCCTCCATATGTAAGATCTCTTCCAATTTTAAAAGACTAAAGCAACTTAAAAATTCCTTTCAGGTTTAATAATAATATAGTATAAACTAAGATTTTCCAAAGGTTTAAATTATGATGGCTAAGTTAATTTAGCCATTACTTTACAATCAATCACAAGGATCTGAGTTTATTTCCCAGAACCCATCAAAGCTGCTAGGCATATATGTGTGTGCTTGTAATCCCAGTGGTGGGAGGACATGATGGCCAGTCCATCCAGCCTAATTGGTAAGCTTTAAGGAGGGATCCTCTCTCAACGGAGGCAGATGATATTACTAAAAAAGTCACCAGAGGATATCTTTTCATCTCCTTACATGCATGCACCCATATACATGCACATATGTTTTTAAATGTTTAAGAGCTGAGAAGATGGCTTAGTCAGAAAGTGCCTGCCTTACATACAGGAGGGCCTGACTCCAGATCTCCAACACCACATAAAAGCGAAGTGTGTTGGCACTTATCTGTCACCCTAGCTCTAAAAGGACAGAGACAGGACCAGAGCCCATTGGCAAGCCAATGCAGCCAATTGGTGAGCTCTGGGGAGAGCTCTCAGGGAGAGACAATGTCTCAAAAATAGGATGAAAAGCATTAGAAGACAACCAATGTCAACCTCTGACCTCCACAAGCATGTGCACAGGTACACACACACACACACACACACACAAACAAACATAAATATGCACTCACACATAGTTTATACACACAAAACACACAAAAATTTATTTAAAAGTTTAAATTATTATCATCTTTGATTCTCTGTCCTACTTAAAATTGAACCCACAAAATGAATTGTGTATTTTCTGAATTAAGCTAAATGATACAACAAATTATTTACACTGAGTTCAAAAAAGAAAAATGAGATATGAGATGAAATTTTATCTTCACTCTGGTTCAAATACTGCATGATCCAATTACAGTACAGAGGCAAGGAGATTCTGAAGAGTTGTGATGTCTTAGAGCCATTATTTATATACCTTATAAACTAACACTTAAATCATTTAGCACATAAACAAAATGTTACTAGAAGTCTTAGTTTATGGCAACAAGAGTAGCAACAAACCTAAGGGCATTATTTTATTATTATAACAACATAAAATATAAATATATTCATATACAAAATGTTATATATGTGTTATATTATATATAAATAAAGTATATTTGTATATAATACAATATATAAATTTGTTATCATTATTATGACTAAAGATCCTCAGTACCACAAAAGATGGTTCATTATTTTTATAAGCTACCTCTAAAATGTAAGAGTATTCTCATTTCATCTTTCTTTTATATTAAGTAAAGCACTAGGGAATTTAAATTTTGCCTTCAGACAGTACACAATGATATCTAAGGTTCATCAGGAATTTCTCTCAGTTTACTAAACCACAATGCTATAAAATGAAATGTAATACTACATGATAGCTTACCCCTCTTAAAAACCACAGTTAAAAAATTTTAAGCCAAAATGTCTATCATCTTTAGTGGATATGTAGGTAGGCATTGATTTTTTTTTTCAAAATTTAATGATAAAATCTGTTGTCAGTGAAGTAAGGACCTAGAAAGGGACAGTTGCAATCAGACCCATTAGCTGGTAAAAGATGGGACAAAACAAATTTCTAATACTTAAAAAAGTTTTAGTTATTACTGATAGTGGTCTGTTGTTTCCGAATTGCCTCCTCCATCTCGTTTCGTCAATCATACATACACACAAATATACATATTTTTGACTTCTACAATTGGGTTCCAAGAGGACTTTCTTGCATTTAATTAAGTAATTTTCATATATATGTATGGATGGATGGATAGATGGATATATATGAATATATATATATGGTTTCCAATGTCCTCAATGAGCCTATAATTTAAGAGTTAAGCAATTTTTACCTATGTAATTCAAAATTCAATCTGTTTTCCAGTAAGTACATTAGAAGAACAAAAGAAAACCTGTCATCTATTGCTATATATTTCTTACTTTTTTAACTATGAAAAAATACTAAAGCATTCTATTGTGGTTTGAATGAAAAATGTCCCCATTCACTCATGTATTTGGACTATTGGTCCCCAACTGGTAGCACTGGTTGGGAAGTTATGGAACCTTTAAGAGCTACTGCTTTGCTGGAGAAGTATGTTACCATTGTCACCAGGAGAGAGATTTGAGGGTTTGTACCCCACTTTGTGATCATTCTTTCTGCTTCCTGTATATGATTAAAATGTCATCAGCCAGCTTCCTGCTCTGTTCACTTGCTGCCATGTTTCCCCTACCATTATGATTCATTCTCACTCTTACTCTAAAGCCAATATAAACTCTTCCTCCTTTTTGTCATAGTATTTATCACAGCAACAGAAAAGTAACTAATACCTCATGTGCCTAGAAATATATTTTAAATAAAGTATGGTACATTCATATGATGAGATACTATAGATCCATTAAAATCAATTAATATTAAAACATGGTCACTATATATCATATATATATGATATATATATATATATATATGATTATAAGCCTGAAAGTATGGTTTGCTAGCTAGACTTATGTAAACTTGACACAAGCTAGAGTCATCTGAAAGAAGAGAAACTCAATTGAGAAAATGCTTCCATAAGATTCAGCTGTAGGGCATTTTTTTAATTAGCTGTTGATGTGGGAGAGTCCAGCCCATTGTAGGTGGTGTCATCCCTGGGCTGGTGGTCCTGGGTTCTATAAGAAAGCAGGCTGAGAAAATCATGGGAAGTAAGCCAATAAGTAGCTCCCCTCCATGGCCTCTGCATCAGCTCCTGCCTTCAGGTTCTAGCCCTGTTTGAGTTACTGTCCTGTCTTTCTTCATCAATGAACAGAGATATGAAAGTATAAGCCAAATAAATCCTTTCCTCCCTAACTTGTTTTTTTGTCATGGTGTTTCACTGCAGCAATAGAAACCCTAACTAATACAACAGTTTAATTTCAGTAATTTTAACATATATGAATGAAAAGAGAAAGAGAATCCTGACAAGAAAGAAAGGTACTTTCCCCCAAGCCTGACAACATGGGTCCAATCTCTAAAACCTTTTGGTGGAAAGAGAGAACTGACTCCTACAAGTTGTCTTCTGACTTCTGCATGTGCACCCAAATACACACATACATAAGTAAATAAATGAGGGGGTAACTGATCAACTGATTCGATTACTCTGTGAGTCACAAGTTTTTAAAACTATTTTTTGAGAAACACTTGATATGTGCAAAGTAAAATGGTAGGGCCATGCACTGGGTTCATTTTTCTTCCTTAAGGGAAAAAAAATCACTTCCATTCAAACAAATCCAGTATGTCCTACAGACAGCAATAAATTATAAAATGAAAACCAACCAAACAAGTAAAATTCCTAAAAGTAATGCAGTATAAAGAAAAGTAGTGTGTAACACACAAACTGAGTTATCTGTTTCAGATGACTAATTTTGGCTTCGGTGTAAGCCAAAGTCAACACTATGCAGAGTACACAAAACTCAAAGAGCAACAGGCAGATAAACTAGAGAGCAGTCTTCCAGACAACAAGGGAATGTTAAAAAGAAAGGTTAGAATCCTGGAAAGAAGAAATTCTAAATTTTGATAGTTTGATCAACTATTTTTGAACCAAAAATCTAGGGATGACACCTAAGGCAGCATTTGTAGTCCAAGTTCAACTATGTTATAACTCTGGAGGGAGACAGGAAGGGGTTGAAAAGGGAAATAGGACTTGTCAAATCAATATAACCAAATCTAGAGATTCCACAATATCATTAAATATCCATAATATAAACTAAAGTTACTCCACATACAAAGTAACTGAAACATGTGATCAATTTTCAAGGGAAAAGGGGCAACAAACAGAACCTAAATCTAAATGGATGATCTAGGTATTGAAATTAACATAGATACACAACTATAACTAGCTAAAAGACATAAAATATGTTCACAATAATATAATGGTAAATCACAAGTGAGAAATGAAATATGCAAAAAAGAACCAAATATAAATTCTAATATACAATGTCTAAAATAAAATATTCAGAAAAGAGACTTAGGAGCAGAATGAGGATGACAAATGAGAGAGACTATGAACTTGAAAATGGGCCATTTATTCTAAAACTGAAGAAAAAAATAATAGTCTCAGAAATCCACAGAACAATATCAAAAAGTCAAACTATGTATAATCAGAATCCCAAAGGAGAAAGAAGACAGAACAGAAAAATATGTGGACAACTATTATACTTCTTGACATGGGTTTGAACTATATTATATGTATTTGTCAATATTCAACAAATAACATATTTGAAATTCAGCAAATACACACAAAATTCAAAAATACTTTAAGAATGTACATTGTATATAAGATTTATGTTAAAATAAAATTCTAAATAGATCACTAAACTTCAGTAAATGATATGTATAAGTATTTAGAAGGAGTATGCTGATGGCTTCAATTTATTCTTAAATGTTTGTCCATTCCCTGCCAAAAAAGAGTATTAATATTGAATAGAAGGGTAGAGTTATATAGATTAATGATAAAAATATATAATAAAATGCTAATGGGACAATTTAAGTGTTAGGCATAGAGGTATTACTGTTATGTTCTTTCAATTCCTTAATATGCTTGAAATTTTTCTAATAAAATTTTTTGGGGGAAAGCCATTATGACTGATAGTATTTCAATGGACTAATACAAATTATTATTTTTTTTTTTTGGTTTTTCGAGACAGGGTTTCTCTGTGTAGCTTTGTGCCTTTCCTGGAACTCACTTGGTAGCCCAGGCTGGCCTCGAACTCACAGAGATCCACCTGGCTCTGCCTCCGGAGTGCTGGGATTAAAGGCGTGCGCCACCAACGGCCGGCCAAATTATTTTTTAAAACAAGAGTTATGTGTTGTTTCATTTTTATCCTTACTAATTAACCTCTACAACATGAGCCAAATTTCAGCCAATGAATCTACCTTATTCATGTACCTATTCAGTCTGGGAAGTATAAGGAGGAAAGAGGGAGTAAGGGGAGGAGGAGGAGAAAAGCAGAGTGGGGAAGGAGGAGGAAAGACAGACAGACAGGAAGCAGGAGAGCAGGCAGATTGCTTGTTCCCTGTGTCTTATTGTACCAAATTTTAGAAAACAGTAAGTAAAACTGCTTCTGTTTCATTGTTTACTGATTAAATTCTTTTACTTTTTTTCTTTCTAGGTTCATATATATTTTTAAGTCAAATTGGAGGAGCTGGAGATAAGGCTCAACAGTTAAAAGCATTTGTTGCTCTTCCAGAGGACTCAAGTTCAGTGTCCAGTACCTACACTAGGCAGCTCACAACCACTTGTAACTCTAGTTCCAGAAGATCCAATACTCTATTCTAGCCCCCACAGGCATTTAAAAAAAATGTGATATACACAGACATAAACACATACACATATTAAAAAAAGATACTATTTTTAAGCCAAACTATAACTATATATAAATGTGCCATGCTATACTGTAATCAGTTTCTACAATAGGACATTTCAAAAATACTGTTCATTAAGCCATTCTACAGAAAAGAACTTATAAAACTCGAAATATAAATATTTGTATAAATTTTGTGTAAAAGATATGAAAAAAGAAAATAACACCATTAATAGCATTTAAATGGTCCATGTTGACTTTTAAATCATGATTATTTTATTAATTACCTTCTAGTTCATCCAGGTGTGATGGAGTTCCTTGTGTTCTAGGCTGAATATAAGATAATTTAAACCTAGGCACCACAAATGGTACTTCTTTGCCATCGCATGGTAATTTGGAAAGCAAATAATCCTCACTACAGCCAACTTGGGGCTTTACTGAAACAGAAGTTAATGGAGGTGTACAGATGGTGTTTTGGCTATTTGAGACTGATGCTTTAAAGTCCCTTTCCACAGAAACTGCATTCAAAAGGAAGAAAAAAGATCAGAAGTCAGTCACAATTATGTATATAGATTACATGTAACAATCTAAACCCAGAATTATTAGTACTTTTTAAATATCTTTATTTTATTTTTTATTTTCATTATATTTTGTTATTTTGGTTTGAGACAAGGTCTTACTATGTATCCCTAGCTAACCTGGAACTTGCTATGTACACCACACTTTCCTGGAATTCACAGAGATCTACTGGCTTCTGCCACTTGCTTATGCCTCTGGAATGCTAGGGCTAATGGTGTGTGACATCATGCCTGATCTTTGAAAATAATTTTTAAAAAACATTCCAATACAAGCTACTCTTGAGTTCTAACAAGCTCTTCTGCACTCCACATTAACCTTGGTGGACTAAGATTTGATCAATTAATATGTTGTTGACAAAGCACATTTATCCTATTAGAATGGGAAAAGCAGTTTTTAAGAGTCATTCCCATAAGAGCTCATTGATGGAAAGCAAGTTTGTTTTACAGTTTAATTAACAATGTCTTCAAATAAAAACTGAGTCATTTTAAAATGCTGTAACAAAGCAACTTATGTTGTTAATGCTATGGGTAAACAGGAGTCTCAAATATGTAAGTCAATTCTGAGAAGGCAGCAGAAGTCTTCAAGTCTACAAAATTCTCCAACAAATCACAAAATAAAATGCATACTGACTAAATATTTATCATATTAGCAGTTCCCCCTGCCTGAGCATCTATACAACATTTTATTTATTTCTAAAATAGTATATACATAGCTATATAACCTAAGATAGGGTGGAAAAGGATAGTTGATCTTTATGTATAGTTAGTATTATCTGTAGAATGAAGAAAAGCACAACTACCATAGTACAGAAATTTATGGAATGTTTTAATGTACAAACCGAAACTTTCTGCTATAGATATGGTTTAAGTGTATCCCCCATGTGCTGACATTTAATCCCTACTGTAAGGGTATTAACCCACAGTCCACATTGTAAGGAAAGTAAAACTATTTATGGAAACTTAAACCAAATCATGTGTTTAGATAAGGGGCTTTTGGGATTCAGTTCCTTTGGGAGGGTAGAGAATCCACGGTTGAATCTGGTGGCTTTGTAAGAGACAGAGAAATCAAGTTACATGTGTTCATTGCCTGCTTTTCTATTAAGTGATACTCTGTACTGCTTCAGGATACTACCAGCAAGAAAACCATCATCACCTTTGACCTTCAGAGTTGTGGACCAAAATAAACCTCTTATCCAGTATGTAATAAGCAGATTATTATGTGTATCTCAATAAAGCTTGCCTGGGGATCAGAGGACAAAGCCAGCCACTAAATTAGGCATAGAGGTCAGGCAGTGGTGGCACACACCCTTAATCCTATTACTGGAGGCAGAGATCCATCTGGATCTCTGTGAGTTCAAGGCCACAATGGGAACGGAGCCAGGCATGGTAGCACACACCTTTAATCCCAGCACTTGAGATCCAATGCCTTTGCTTGGGAAAGACACAAGCCTTTAATCTCAGGAAGTAATATGGCAGGACACAGGAAGGTATATAAGGCGTGAGGAAACAGAAACTCACGCTCTTGGGCTGAGGATTTCCTAGGGGTAAGAACTTGTGGCTGGCTTATTCTATTCCTCTGATCTTTCAGCTTCACCCCAATATCTGGCTCCAGGTTTTTTTTATTAAGACTGTTAAGCAATTCATGTTACAGTACTGTGCTATTGGCATAAAAAGATAGACTAATAAAACTTCATATTCAAATATATACTAAGAAGCTCTACCCTACAAGAAATAAAAGAACCAGAGAAAAGTAAAGTTATAATCTTAACCCTGAAGAGATAAGAAACCATACAACATAAAAGGAAATAGCTAGTATAGGAATCTTTCCTAAATGTGGATCCTGATAGTTATAAGTTTCTTCTTCAGTGACTGTCTTATATGGGTTTCTACTGCTGTGATAAAACATCATGACCAAAATCAATTTAGGGAGGAAAGGGTTACAGCTTGTAGTCCATCATCCAGGGAACTCAAGGCAGGAACTAAAGCAGAAGCCATGGAGGAGTGCCGTTCACTGGCTTACAGCACCCAGGACCACCAGTACCACCCACAGTGAGCTGCCCCACACGAACACACCAATAATCAATCAAGAAAATGCATTACAGGATTGTCTACAGGAAAATCTGGTGGGGGAATTTCTCAATTGAGGTTCCCTCTTCCCAAATGACTCTAGCTTGTGTCAAGTTAACATAAAACTAGCTAGCACGGTGATCATTCATCCACAAGATATTTGTAATGTACTGAACATAAAGTGGAAGTTGTCTTTATTTGCACCCAAACATTTATCAGAGTTTATTGTTTCCCAAGCACACTTCTCTCCTTACCTTGACTATCTTATTCCATTCACCTATCTATGTCGAACTCTTAGATTATTATACTTCCTTCTTCCCACAGCTTGCCAAATCCTATTCAGGCTCCCACAGCAAATGCTACCTTCTTTATAGTGATGTCCAGGGTTGTTTCATGATTTGAATTAATCTCTCTACTATACTTCAGGATCCCTAGGAGTTCTGAAGTAACAACCTAGTATGCCTTCCCTTTTGGCCTTTCCATCAAAGTCAGAAAACATTCCTAATTTACTCAAATATTATTACATGCCATAAAGAAGGTACTAAGTAAGTGCTTACCAAAATCAAAATAATACTCACACTTGTGCTTTTCTGTTTCACCATAGAAACATCCTCTACAGCAACTCTTTATAAATTCTGCTGCCATTACATTCAATTTCTAATAACCAGAAAACTTCCAATATCAACCTGATGGTAAAAGAGAAAGCATAAGATTTCATTGTTAATGTCACTATCACTAAACAAGTCATACTATCTGTCTTTCTAATGCATAATGAGGGCTCTGAAGAAAAATATTTAAGAGGAATATAAATTTTTACTCTTCTGTATGATTTTATACAATCTAGGATCTTTATAACTTATCAGAACAGCATACTTAAAATTATTAAATGAACAATTTCAATGTTACAATTTGAGAAAGAAAAATGCCCTTTCCAATATTCTCTTATATCTGATATATCTAGGTTTATGTCCAAGCAAAACTTGAAAGAAAATGAATGCCATAAAAAGTATGACAGAAAAATTTCATTCTCTAGATCAATTATTTTGATAATCCAAAATCCTTTATAATTGTGGCCTAATAAGCAAATCACTGTAAACATTGTAAGTTACCTTAATCCTTAGAATTAAACTAACAGAAAAATATCTCTTAAATATTATATCATTGACACATACTTACAGAGGTAGGAGGTTAGGCAAGCATACAAATACGATATATTGCAAATGGATTATGTATTATATCAGGAACATGGTGCATGAGGACTTTTTGTCCAATTTTCTACCCTGATATCAATGTGTTTGTTCCAAAGGAACTCTCTTCATTTATACCTACTTAAAATCTATGTATTTTATGGGAAATTTAAACACAAAGAGAACCTACAATAACAAAATCACCAAAATTAAACAATTTTCACCTCATTGAAAATCTTATTTCATCTCTACCTCTCACTTGCCCTATACTTTTGGCTTACTTTTAAATAAATTCCAATCATATAATTTAATCTAAAATACTTAAATAGTAATCATTAAAAGATGTGACAGGGGCCTCAGAAGTTAACTTTTGAGATGCCCTCACTAGGTGAAGTATAAACAAACAATATATGAAATGGATTATAACATTTCTAAAAGGTACTCTTTTTAAAAAATAATCATAATAGCATTATCACATATAAAATTTAACATGAGCAACATGAAAAAATTTAATATACTTTGTATCTAGTTTCATCTACGGTTTCTATTTTTTAAGAGTTGTTTTATTGAATTCAAGATAATATTTAGATTGTTGTAACTTTTGCTATTAGAAATAGTAGCACTCGTTATGTGTACATATATTACTCAGATATTTCTTAGTATATATCTGTAAGATATAGGACTACTGGGTCAAAAAAGTACATATGTGTAATTCTGCTTGTAGTGCTAAAATTTCTCTGAATCACTACCATTTCATATTCACAACAAAAGTATATAAAATCACGTTTGTCGCCAACAAAACGTCATTCAAATGCTGCAATTTTGTCGGTGTGATAGGAAAGAAATGATTGGCCTTTGTTGTCTTAAGTTGCATCTCCCTTATTAAAAATGATGTTGGGAAGGGCTGGAGAGATAATGGCTCAGTGGTTAAGAACACTAGCTGCTCTTTCAGAGGATTGGCATTCAATTCCCAACACCCATATGGCAGTTAACAGCCTGTAACTCCAACACCTTCTTCTGGCACTTCACTCATGTGGTACACATATATACATGTGGTCAAAACACCAATACACATAAAATAAAAATAACAATCTTTAAAAATTGTTGTTGGGCATCATTTAACACATAAGGCTAAACTATAGTTATTTCTATGAATTATCTGTGTTCATAAGTTCCCATTTATCTAGTTTAGAGGTTTTTTATTATTTCAGAGATTAATTCATGTTCATCATATAAGCGAGAAATGTTCTTTTAATCTGTCATTTGCTTCTTGCTTTGATTACTATTATGCAAAAGTGTTTGTATAAGCTTGGGATGTAGCTCAGTGGCAGAGCATTTGCCTAGCATGTGGAAAGTCCTAGATGTGTGCGCACACACACACACACACACACACACACACACACACACACACAGATTGAGAACCTGTTGTCTAAAATGCTTGATATCAAAAGTGTTTCAGATTTTGGATTTTACAATATTTACACATACGTAATGAGATACCTAGGGAAGAAACCAGATCTAAGTATGAAATGTATTTTTTCATATATATTTTATATATACAAAAGTAATTTTGTCTATGAAACAAAGTTTTATGATGTGAAATTTTCTACTTACAGCATTATATTAGCACTGAAGTGTCAGATTGTGAAGCACCTTGGATAAACATATAAACATATATATACCTACATACATAATTATATCTATGATTTTCATTTTTGCAGCTAGACTAAGTCATAATAAAGTTTCTCCATATCTAGGTCATAAATAATTGATCCATCTTTTCAAGTTTTTTGCTTGTTTGTTTTTGTTTGTTTTTTTTATCAAGGCAGGGTTTCTCTTGTAGCCCTGACTGTCCTGAAACTCACTTTGTAGACCAGGCTGGACTAAAACTCACAGAGATCTGCTTGCCTCTGCCTCCCAAGTGCTGGGATTGAAGGCGTGCACCATGCCACCTGGCATCTTCAAGTTATTTTAATTATTTTTTTATATGGTCATTATGGTGCATGGTATGAAAAATGTATCCAAACCTATTTTATACCAGTGTATACCACAAACACCACATACTCAAAATTCCATGTGCTCACTTCAGCAGCACATGTATTAAACTAGAATGATATGGAGATTAGCATCGCCCTTATGTAGAATAACATGTAAATTGGTGAAGCATTCCATATTTTTACCTCTATACTTGAAACTCACACACATCTATGCACACACTTAAAAAATAATAAATAGATAGATAAATAAATAAATAAAATACAATTTTAAAAAATTCTTATTTTTTCCACTACTGTTAGGATGTTCACTTTATTAAAATATTCAATTTCCATGTGTAATTGGGTGTGTTTCTGTATTTTCTATTCTCTTCCACTGGTCAACATATTCCTATATAAACACCATGTGATTTTAGTTTTGGATTAAAATGTACAGCAGGGCTAGCCATACTTACTGCTCTTCACTTTCAGCTTTTTCTTAGCTACTCATGCTTGTCTGATTTTACCAATTAATTCTGCAATCTGGTCTAGCTCCAAGAGAAAAAAAAATCTAATGATACTTTCATTGGGAACATAAAAAACTTCTATCTTATAAAAACTGACATCTTTAAGGATATGTATTTGAATGTAATTGTTTACTTGATTGTTTTAAATTCATGTTTTGACAACTAACCAAAACCATGTGGACAAAGAATTTGGTATTTCTCCAAGATAAAAAAAAAAAAAATGACCAATAAACATGAAAAAGGAATCAACTTCAATGACTATAAGGGAACTACCAATAAAATTACAATGAAATGTCACTTTACAAGCAGTAATTGAAAACACACACAAAATATATGAAGTAAAACTGGAACCATCACACATTGCTGGTAAGAATGTAAAATGGTGTAGATGTATTGTTAAAAATACCATGGTATTCCCCGAAAATGTCACTAAAAGTTACCATATGACCCAGGAATTCCATTTCTGGTTTAATATACCTATGAAAATAAAAACCATATTTTCATGCAAAAACTTGAACACAAATGTTCATACTTAGCCTTACTCAGAAAAGTAAAGAAATAGGAACAGTCAACCATTCATCAGTAAAAAGATAAAGTGTGACATATATTTGTCTATACAATGGGTACTATTTAACAATAACAAAAAAGGAATGAGTACCAATTCATGCTATATCATGGATAAACCTTGGAAACAATATGCTAAGTAAAAGAAGACATGAAGATCACATTATATGATTCTATTTATAGGCAAATTCAGACACAAGATAAAATAGTGTTGCCAGAAACTGGAGAAAAGAAAATAAGAAGTTACTATAGTACAAATGGATACAAGGTTCTGTTTAGGGTGGTGATTCTCAACCTGTGGGTCGTAACCCTTTAGGATTATATACCATATCCTGCATATCAGATATTCGTATTACAATTCATAACAGTAGAAAAATTACAGTTATGAAGTAGCAATGAAATATTTTTGTTGGGAGCCACTACAACATGAGGAACTGTATTAAAGGGTCACAGCATTAGGAAGGTTGAGAGCCACTGTTTTAGGGAGAACCACAAGATTGTTCCTGAATGGTATACTTTAACAGGATGAATAACTAAAAAGAGATCTCTTGGCCGGGCGGTGGTGGCGCACGCCTTTAATCCCAGCACTCGGGAGGCAGAGGCAGCGGATCTCTGTGAGTTCGAGGCCAGCCTGGGCTACCAAGTGAGTTCCAGGAATGGTGCAAAGCTACACAGAGAAACCCTGTCTCGAAAAAAAAAAAAAAAAAAAAAAAAAAAAAAAAAAAAAAGAGATCTCTTGTAAGTTTATCAAGGATAACTACTTCCCTACACCCCCACAGCCCCACCCACCCCCACTTAGTTTATTGGATGGTTACAACTTGCCAAGGACAGGCTTTTCTCTCCCTTCTGTTTTAAACAGCATCAAGGTAACTTTCCTTACAATGTTTTTGTTTTGCTTCTTTGAAGATGGTAGAGTAATTTTTTGTCCTTTCTCAACAAATTGGACCTTTGGGATCTTTGAATTAGAGACAAAAGCTCTCTCTTTAGCTTATCTTCAAGGTGCTCTGATTGAATTCCAAGTGTTCTTAGCACTACAAATACCCTAAGTATTTCATAGCCATCAAGTTCCCCTAGCTAAGCAAATACCCTTCAAGCAAATAGAACTTAAGAGCTCCTTACTCTCATATTTCCAGCATTCTCTTAGCTTTTTGACGTGTTAATTCACATTTCTTAAGATACAATATTCTTAGTTATTTTCAGTGTAAAATTTGTTCCAAATACTGCAACTTACTATGTTTCCAAAATAAACTCTCATGTTTACTTTTTAACTTAAAATTAGTTTTGGTGAAATAGGACAAGATTTACAGCCAATATGCTTTACATTAGAGTATCATAGGTTTTTGTTTGGTTTTTTGTTTTGTTTTAGTCACTAAGGTGATTACAGTACTTGTTTAAAAATAAAGCAATATATTATAAAAAGTAAAAGTTTACTTCTAAAAGGGAAAAGGAAAAACAGAACAATTTGAGAAGTCTAGTTTTACAAGAAACATGGCATAATGTCAAGGTTCTTTCTACAACTAAAGCAAGACTATAAAGAAGGATATATAAAGAGTTCAAAGAAACAGTAACTTCAAAACACACTCACAAATACAAAGAAATATGACACATGACAGGATCACTAGGATGAAAATTAGAGCATTCAATAAATGATTAGCCATATGGGAGAAAAGGAACAAAACTAGATCCTCCCACTTCATATACACACATTAAAATAATTACACATAGGTTAAGGCTATAAATACGAAAGGATTTTTCCCCTTTTTGTGGTACTGAGGATGAAACCCATGACTTTGCATATATTTAGCAAGCACTTAACCACTAAGCTATACCCCTAAGCTATGGTTTTTTGAGGCAAAGTCTTGCTACTTGGTAGTTTAAGATGGTCTTGAAGTAGCTACATAGTTTAGCTGGCTTCCTGCTATGGGCTCAGGTCCTGAGTATGATACCATTTTTCAAAACTAACTCATTTATTGTGTGTGTACATGAGGGTACACTTATGCCATTCTGTGCTTGTGGAGGTCAAAGAACAACTGTTGAAGAGTTGTTTCTCTCCTTCCATCTTGTTTTGAGGCAGGATCTCTCTTGTTTCAGCCACTATACTCTATATACTCCAGGCTAGCTGGCCCACAAGCTACTGGCAGATTTTCGGTGTTTGCCTATTATCTCACCATAGAAGTACTGGAATTATAAATGCATCAGCTTTCTACTTGTGTTCCCCAGGATCAAAACTTAGGCCAAAAAACTTGCAGAACAAGCATTTTCACTCTCCAAACCATTTCCTTGGCCCTAATATCAGTTTTTAATACTTTTTATTGTAGTTTTAGGTGTTACAGAAAAATTGAGAGATACAAAGATGCCCCCACAATAAACTGCTGGCAATAGTCGAGAAATAGCCCGATTTGACCTACCCTGGTGATAAGATGGCCAAACACCCTAATTGTCGTGCTAGAAACCCCATCCAGTAACAGAGGGAACTAGATGCAGATATCCACGGTCAGGCCCTGGGTGGAGCTCTGGGAGTCCAATAGGCAAGAAGGAGGAGGGTTTATGTGATCAAGAGTTGTTGGGACCAGGGATGGATGGAATACAGGGACAAATGGCCAAACGAATAGAAACACATGAACTGTGAACCAATGGCTGAGGGGCCCCCAACTGGATTAGGCCCTTTGAATGGATGAGACAGTTGATTGGCTTGATCTGTTTAAGAGGCATACAGGCATTTGAACCGGGCCCTGTGCTCAGTACATGAATTGACTGAGAGATACACACCTTGGAAAGCTAACATTTTAAAGCTTCCAGCAAAAAATATAAAACTATATTTTTATAAGATGGAGGGAGGGAAAGATTAAACAAGGCACCAAAAGTAGAAAAGAAAAAGAAGTTGACACAGCCAGCTATATTAAAATATAAGGTAAGTTATTCAAAAGCACTACAAACTAAGGAGACAGCTATTTACCGAAAAAGAACACATGCATAACTGATAAAGGATCAATTTCAAAAATAGACAAAGAACTTCTAGAAGATAAAGAAGAAAATGATATAAACAGACTGCATAGAACTACATAAGGTTCAACAATTAAATAGTTGTTGATAATTAAATAATAATAATTAAAGAAATGTAAATTAAACTCCCCAACAGGATACTATTTTTCGCTCACTAGGTCATCAAAAGGAAATTTTCAGGCAAAATACAAATGTACAAATGCCTTACATGGTAATAAGAATGAGAACACTTACTTGTGATGGTATAACTGATACAAGCAACATATAACAGTATTGTCCAGCAAAAATAAAGACCTACAGCTCTACTTCTGGTGGTATTGTGTTCCCCAAAATATTGTGCACCCTAATAAACTTATCTGGGGTCAGAGACAGAACAGCCACTAGATACTTAGGCTAGAAAATGTTGGCACTCACGCCTTTAATCCTAGCATTCCAGAGGCAGAAATCCATCTGGGATCTCTGTGAGTTCAAGGCCACATTGGAAACAGCCAGGCATGGTGACACACGCCTTTAATCCCAAGAAGTGAGCCTTTAATCCCAGGGAGTGATGGCAAAAACAGAAAGATATATAAGGCGTGGAGACCAGAAACTAGAAGCATTTGGCTGGTTAAGCATTTGGCTGGTTAAGCTTTCAGGCTTCTAGCAGCAGTTCAGCTGAGATTAATTCTGGATGAGAACTCAGAGGCTTCCAGTCTGAGGAAACAGGACTAGCTGAGGAACTGGCAAGGTGAGGTAGCTGTGGCTTGTTCTGTCTCTGATCTTCCAGTGTACACCCCAATAACTGGCCTCAGGTTTGATTTTATTAATAAGAACTGTTAAGATTCATGCTACATCTACTATTAGATTTTAAAAGCCAAAAGAAATTCATATATATGGATATAAAGAAACATAGACTGGAAGGGTATCACAAAACAGCTTTTAATGGCAAAAAGTAAAAAATAAAAGATAAGAATGTACACTAAACACCCATCAACAGGATTATGGGTAAACAGTGGAAAGGTCATCTAATAGGGTGATAAACAGCAATAAAAAACAAATGATCTATAGCATATGAACATGGAAAAATATCACAAGTATAGTGTTGAAGTCATAGAGCAGGATGTGGTGGTAGATACTTATAATCCCTTCATTTGTGAGGCTGAGAGAGGAGAATGGCAAATTTGAGGCCAATCTGAGCTACACAATGACACCCTGTATAAAAAATAAGTCACAAATCATACAGGATAATTTTACATTTCACCTCGAAACAGAAAAAACCAAACAATACAATTTTTAGAAATATATAGGCATGTAATAAAATTATAAAGAAAATCAAGAAAAGGAAAAATATAGAATGCACAGGACAACTTTAAATATATTATGTCTTATTTCTTAAGTACATGAGTATCTCTATTCTTTAAATCTATAGATGTGTTTAATGCCATCTTGCATATGTTAAATAGTTTCTCAATTATATATTCACAATAGAGTGTAAAAATGAAGAAAATTAAAAGTGTTCACAATCCTATCACCCTGGCATAACTATAGTAGTCAAAGAAAGTAACTATACTCAAATGCTGTCAATTCTTCCTCTTTTTATTTACTTTCTTAATTTATCAGTGTATAACTGTTCTGAAACAAACTGCACATTTTTAAAATTTACAATTAAATAAGTCATATATGAATATTTTGGGGAAAGTATTATCACAATCCAGCAAATTAATACATCCAACATTCCCAAAGGTTACCCAATGCCTCCTTTTAATCTACCCACTTACTTTCTTTCACTGTAACAATTTAATGTGTTTTCTGCCGTGTTTACATTTTCTAGAATTTTGTTGGGTAACTGTTTGCACACAGTTTATGCATGTTTCACCTTATTAAATTCTGCTGAAAAGGTTTTTTTTAATGATTTAGCCAAAATAAACTCCCACCAGCACAACTATCGGAGATTCATATATAATAGTTGGTAGTCAGACTTTCCCTCTGAACTATCCTTTCCATATTCCTAAGTAATATATTCATTAAAGTACTATCTGAACTTCAGAATAACAACAAAACTTCCAATGGAGATCAAAGTGAAACCCATTATACAGAAAATTTAATCCAAGAGCATTTTCATTTAAATGCACATTAAACCCAAAGCTCTGACTAATATATGCAGCAATTGTAATTTAGTAAAAACATCTGATTTCCACATAAGATATCTAGAGAAATCATTAGGATATACCTGAAGAAGTCAAATAACTTAAAAGTTTGGAGTATCACAGTACTGGACTTCAAATGAAATACAGTCTGACACAGTTCATATTTGTAGCTTAAATACTAATAGCAACTGCTGAACCCAAACTGCTGAATGTAAAATGTACTAAAATAGTATTCAAAGTTTATAAATAGTGCTATTCATTATGACCAGCTTTTTGTTCTCAGCTTCCACAGTTTGAGAGAGGCCAATGAATGTTAAAAGCAATTCTATAGTCTTCATATTCTTTCCAATTCCACAATAAGATCCCCTCTAATAACTACTGCTGTCCCCATTCCTAATCTTTCTCAAAATATAGATTCTATACCCAATATTTTTACTTCTTTATCCTCTATTCACAGCTCGAATTCATTCAAATTTGGCTTCTGCCCTTACTATTTTACTCAAATTAGGTTTGCTGAAGGCAAAGACCCTCTCTCTCCTTAGCTACCGAAGTCAATAGGCACTTTATTTCCTGATCCATTTGATTCGTGTCACTTGAAGGCTTCATTAAAACTCTCCTCTCCTGACTCCTTAAGTCCCACTGTCTCTTAGAATTTCTCATTTTTTCTCAAGGCTCCTCGGTCTCCTTGGCTCTCTCTACACATCACTTAAGTATTTATAATTCCCATAGCCTTCCTCTCTTCTGATTCTGTACTTACTCGAACGATCTATACCCTTACACGGTTTCTGAGTCTGGTTTCAGAAAAACCTAATACCAATAAATCTTAGTCCCGACTAGACAACACTTGCCAGATGTCCCAACAGAATCTCAAATTCATTTTCTCTCAATCTGCATTCATTTCTTCATCGATAAGTTCTATTCATGAATAGTTATAAATTAAACGAAGCAAAATTCAAGACCTATTTAAATTTTCGTGAAGGATAAAAAAAAAGTGTCTCTCTTCTAGTTATAAGGGCAAAATGTTCCTTAGCAACCCCTACACAAAAATTTACAAAGGAGATGATAAGAAACAAATCTCGAATCTCAGAGGCAAATACTATTAACATTACCGTCTAGAAATGGTTTTAACCAAGTTGAATAAACAAGTAGAAAAAAAAAAACGGGAATTGTTGTAAATTCTGTTACAGTAAAAGGGAAAACACAACTCTATTGACTGTCTACCTGCAATGAGTCAAAATATTTTAATTACAAAAGCAAAAAACTTTTACGTACTTCCTTTAAAGAAATCTGTTTGGCTTGGCATCTGTCCCACAACTTAACTATTCTATCTCCCTATATTAAAGGAGAATCATAGAAGAGAGAAAAGCACAGAAGAGGTAGAAATCCCATTGCAGTGTGCAAAACACGGGAAAAGGACTTTTTCACCCCCTTTCCTCGATTCAAGGAGTCTCGGAAGTTTCCCAGGTAAACTCTAGGCTGCTCACCTCACTCGCCCGTCCGCCCGCCCGGAGAGCACCTGGGGCTCGCGAACCAGCGCGAGCAGGGGCAGGCTTGAGGCCGCACTCGCCTGGGCTCAGGCGTCTTCACCGAGACCAGGGGCCACGCGGGGAGGGTCGGGCCTCACCTCCACCCCACCCGGCAGGCGTCCGGAGGAGACTTGGGAACAGCCGGGCGCACCTAGGCCACCGCGACCCTTGACAGAAAGTAAAAGACTCAAGAGACGGAGACCCGTCCGGAAGCGCACCTGAGCCGAGGCAGCTCCCCGCCGACGTCTCGCGCTCTCCTTGGCGTCTTCACCTAAGGCTCCCGAGGCGCGGGCGCCCTCGCCGCACCCAGCGCTGAAGAGGCGCCCCCGTCACTCCTCCCGGCCACCTGTAACTGACGCCCCGCGCTCGGTCTCCTCCGCGCTCGGCTCCGCCCAGCACCTCGCCAAGCCACGCCCTGCGCCCCGCCCCTCGCACCCTGTCAGCCCATGGCCGCTCCTGGCCCACAGAGCCGCTCCACCCACTTCAGGGGCCCCTCCCCCAGGACAGCCAGGCTCCTTCTTAAGGAAGCCCCGCCCCTGCTCTTCAGTTACTGTTTCCCGGCCCCCTCCCCAGGCGTCACCACCTTCCTGACCCCTCGGAGAACACACACACACACACACACACACACACACACACACACACACACAC
>CABHPP010108922.1:0-18346 GCA_902168425.1 Peromyscus attwateri
TGGGGCTGGACCCACGAGAGTCTGGGGGCGCTAGTCAGCTTGCTAGGTCCATGGTCTGGTTTTGTGACCACACAGCGGGTGGCTTTCCCCTCTGTGTTTGTGTCTTTTCTGTGTGTCCTCAGGCTGCTCCATCCTCAGGCACAGCACAGCCAGCTACAAGGACTCTGGCCTGTGCCATAGGCTCTCATGGAAGGGATGGGGAACGTGGTGGGATGCGGGTGGTGCTTCCCCCCACCTTCATCTCCACTAACCCCTAAACATTCCAGAAGACTGCCCTGGGAGCTCTGGTCTAGTCCAGGCAATATAATCTGACAGGCAGATATGGCAGCTGGGGGTGTAGGGGTGGGGATCTGTTCAGCTCCCCTGAGACAGTCCCGATTACCTTAGGGGAAGACAGCCACAGGCCCTTGGGACTCTGGACAGCCCAAGCTTCTCCGCTGGCCTCTTCCAGGCCTCAAGCCACAGGACTTTCCCCAAGACAACGACTCTCCCACAGGCCTCGGCTAAGGTAGGCCAGAGGCTTAGACAGGGACCACAGGTACATCCCAGCCCAGCACCTTGCCCAGGAGCCAGGCTCGGGGCTGGAGGCCAGGCTAAAGCCTTGGGGCTCCAGTCCCGGTTAGACCCTCCTTATTCATCTCCCATAGCACACTAGGGTCAGGCCACCTCCAAGGGAGTGGATAAGAAGAGGACTATGAAAAACTCAATCAAGTAAACAATCCTTGCCGGCCTGCCCCCACCAGACTTCGCCTCTGTGAAGATGAGGGGCTAGGAAGATTTGTGCCAATAAGGCCCAAGTCTGAACAGTTTCCACTGTACGGACCTCCTCTCCCAAGTACCCATCCTGTTCTCAACAGTTGGTGAAAGGCTTCTTGCCTTCACCCTTGTCCCTTGGGAGAGAAAGACCTTGGGCTCTTCATTGTACCCCTCTTCAGAGACGGTGGTATGACTTGGGACTAGGTTGTGGCCACCAAAATTCATCCCTTCCCCAGGGATGGGGAAGTAGGCAGTACTGCTTCTGTTTCGGACTGGGCTCAGAGAGGCAGGGGAGTAGAGGGGCAGGAGGTGGGTGCCTTCAGGGAAGGGAAGCACCCGTTGGGCGTGTGGGTTTCTGTGTGTGTCTGTCTGAATCTGTCTGTTTGTGTGTGCGCTCTGGAACCACCCCCGCAGAAGAGCAGGGATGCTTCCTCGGGTGGAGGGTGCCCTGTTTGCCCATTTCCTCTCCTACTCGCTGTTCCCTCCCAGGAGCCACTCCCATGGGCTCCTCTCCAGGCTGGGCCTGGGAGCACCAGGAACATTGGGGATGGGGCAGCCGAGCAGGCAACCCCAACTGGAGGTTCCGATGCTTGTGCGCTTCTGGTCCCATCACTTCTCTGGACACTTGGTAGAAATCAAGGCCCTTAGACCAGGGAACAGACCAGACGGCAGGCCCTCCCAGATTCCAAAGCATAACACTTTGCGTAACCTTGTGCCCTGAGAGGGATGCTGGGAAGAGGGGCTTGGGCAGGTGAAGATGAAGAATGAGGTAGGGAAGACACCAGTCATTGGGGTGTGCCCAGAGCTGGAAAGGACAGGGAGAGAGTGGTCCAGCAGGCACGGGCCTGCTGGCGTGGGTCGCAGCACCCATCACTGACCCGTGAGAACCCGACTGCCCCTGCCAGCTCTGGCACTGACCCCTCCCTGCCGCCCCGCCCTAGCACCCCGGGGGGCACCCCGCCTCACCGTGGCCTGGTCCGGCCCCTCCCGCCCTTTGCTCCAGTTCCCGGGCTTGGCACCTATAGTGGGGGTGCTGCCCGCCTGCCAGGCTCCGGGCCGGGCCCACGGGAGGGTGGGGCGGCTGGGAAGCTGGCACACTGCCCCAGGGGAGCCTCTCTCGGCAGGCGCCCGGGTGCCGCGGGGGGGAGGGGGAACAAAGGGCTCATTCTCCCCGTGCGCAGCCGGTGGCATCGCCGGGGCGTTGGCGGAAGCCCCCGGGGCTCAGAAGGGGGCAGGCCCAGGCGGGGCCGCCGAATCACGGGCTCCTGTTTCCCGCAGGGTGCTGGAGGAGGAAACCGGCGGAGCAGCTTCCCCACTCCCAGTTGCGCGTCTGGCGATGGCGATCAGAGGTCCTGCTGCGCTCTCCGCTGCGCTGTCCCTCCATTAGCCGCGCTGCGCGGTGCTGCGCCCTCGCTGGTGCCTCTCTTCTGGCTCACGGGATCGGCCCCCCACTTCCAGGCACGACCCCCTTCCCCGGCCCCTCGGCCTTTCCCCCCACTCAGCCATCTCCGACCCGGGGCGCGCGTTCCCCCCGGCCCGGTTCCTTCTCTCCCTCCGGGGACACCCGCTCCCTAGCCCCGGCCCGACCCTCCCCAAAGCGCAGCACGGAGTCTCGGCGTCCCATGGCGCAACCCACAGCCGTGGCCCAGAAGCTGGTGCGGCCCATCCGCGCCGTGTGCCGCATCCTGCAAATCCCGGAGTCCGACCCCTCCAACCTGCGGCCCTAGAGCGCCCCCGACGCCCGGGGGGAAAGAAAGCGCGAGCGCGCTGAGCAGAAAGAGGGAGAACGCCCCGAAGCCGGCCCATGGGGAGCGAGTGCCCAGCGCCGGCCAGCACGACCGCCGCCCACACCGCGCCCGGCCTGTGAAGCCCAGGTAAACGCCGAGAGGGGGCGCCTTCTGGGGTACTTGTAGTGGGGGGTTATAAGCCCATCCCAAGGTGCAGGGGGGAGTGAAATGCCGGTGCCACTCTGGACTAGACCTCACTCATTAACATGAAAAAGTTAGAATGCCCAACTAAGGGGGCTGGACCGCACGCAGGCTGCAGCTCCAAAAATTCCTGGCGCCTCCGCCAAGGATCCCGTATATCCATCCCTCTTGGGGCTTCCTCGGGCCGGCCAAGGGGACTGCCCCGGGAGAGTGCAGCTGATCTGGTGCCACCTGTCATCCTGGTCCCTCGCATGCGTGTTCAATTTTCCCTCGCTTGCGTATCTCTGGGGCCCAGCCTGCTTTCCCCGCCTCCTTCCCTCCCCCCATCCGAGCTGCAGTTCGCAGCGGAGCCCTGCACTGTCCCATCCAAGTCTGAAACCTTTTAATCCCTTTCTCACATGCTAGTTTACTCCTCCCCTTGGGAGCTGAGATCCTAGCCCCCAGCAGCCGTCCTGGTACTGTGTTGGAGATGCCAAGACACTAGAGCCCACCAAGGGGCAGAGTCAGGCAGCCCAGGTGTAGGGAGAGACACCAGCCAGCAGCCCTGGCTAGCTGCCCTGCCCAGGGACTCCATCCAGCCTGCCAGGCCTGAATGAACATCCCAGTCTTGCAAGCCTGGTGGGTGCTGGAGATGGGGGTGGGAAAGCAGCATCCCCAAAAACCACAGACTGAGGTTTAGAAAGAGTCCTCTGTGTCCCAAGTCCCACTTTTACACACGGGGACACTGGAGCCCGGAGGAGAAAATGATCCTCTGAACATCCGCAGAGCAGGTGACACAGGGTCAGAGCCGGGATCCAGCCTCCCTGGCCTCCCAGTTGAACCCTTCTGCTAAGCTAGCCTTTTGCAGCCTTGCTTCCTATCCATTTCCAAGACTTGTAACCAGATTTCTAGCTCCATAAGGGTAGAACCTTTCACCGTAGAAGTGACAACCTTCTGTTGAATTTGGACCCCCAAATTCAGATAGGGGTCAGAACTTAGGAAAAGGTATTAACTTCCGGCCATGAAGCAGAATCCCTTTGGCCACATGTGGAAAGCTGCTTTGTGCCGTACTGTGGCCTGGCACTTGCTTTACTGGTTTGTTTGAGTCACTTTGGTATTCCCAGGGTGGTGCCCATGGTAAGGTACGTGGAGCATGGGCCTAAAGAGTTCATGCTTTGTCCTTATACTCCAGGATCCTCCCTGGGAGAGCCCCATGAGGGCAGGAGAGTGATGGAGAGTATGCCCAGCTTCCTGAAGGACACCCCAGCCTGGGAGAAGACAGCCCCTGAGAACGGCATTGTGGGACAGGAGCCCGGTACCCCACCACAGGATGGCTTGCGCCATGGGGCACTGTGCCTGGGAGAACCTGCTCCCTTTTGGAGGGGCGTCCTGAGCACTCCGGACTCCTGGCTCCCTCCTGGCTTCCCCCAAGGCCCCAAGGACACGCTCTCACTGGGAGAGGGTGAGGGTCCTCGGAATGGGGAGAGAAAGGCCAGCTGGCTGGGCAGCAAGGAAGGACTGCGCTGGAAGGAAGCGATGCTGGCCCATCCACTGGCCTTCTGTGGGCCAGCGTGCCCACCTCGCTACGGCCCCCTGTTACCTGAGCATAGTAGTGGCCATCCCAAGAGTGACCCTGTGGCCTTTCGGCCCTTGCACTGCCCTTTCCTGCTGGAGACCAAGATTCTAGAGCGAGCTCCTTTCTGGGTTCCCACCTGCTTGCCACCCTATCTGATGTCCAGCCTGCCCCCAGAGCGTCCATATGACTGGCCTTTGGCCTCTCACCCCTGGGTATATTCCGGGGCCCAGCCAAAAGTGCCCTCTGCCTTCAGCTTAGGCAGCAAGGTGAGTGACGGAATAGTGGGTGCATGGGGTTCAGTTGTCCCTAGCCCTGAAGACAAACCTAAACACTGGGCAGCTCTAGCTCCTTGCCCTTCCCTTCCCTGCCCGTGGGCCACTTCAGCCATTGACTCACCCAGGATCAGGACTTAGAAACTGCCCGTGGAATGTGTAGCCTTACCTGTGGGCCAAAAGTGGGTGAGAGGTACAGTCCTCATGGCCTGTTTCTAGGGCTCTTTCCTGACAGGCTCCCCCAGATGCCTAGAATGAGATTTTTAAGTGTTTGGAGAGCAAAGATGGGCATCATAGTGTATGCCCATGAGGCAGAAAGATTGTGAGTCCCATGCTAGCCTGGACTACATAGAAAGATCCTTTCTCCAAAACCAAAACAAACAAAGGCCCATGTGGGTCAAAGCAGAATTCTCTAGTAGGTCCTGATGTCCTGTTGCCATGGCAAGCATTAGCCCTTCAGCATCTGGATACTGGAGGACTCTAAGAAAGCTTGGGAGAAGATCAAGGGGGAACCCAGGGTGGTAGGGGAGCCACCTGGGGAGGCACCACTTCCTGCCAGTGCATGAGTTCACCGTTGACGCCTTATAACTGTATTTCATTTTTAATCGCTGCCACTCTCAGTCCTGTTTCTTTTAACTATGTCGAGAAGCTTCGTTAGCATTAACTTAGCTCTTTCTCCTTTTTCAGGGCTTTTACCACAAGGATCCGAACATCCTCAGGCCAGCAAAGGAGCCCTTGGTAGTGTCAGAGTCTGGGTTGTTGGGCTTAGCCCCTGGTGGGCATCTCCAGCGAGCTTGTGAGGCAGAAGGTCCCTCACTTCACCAGAGGGATGGGGAGACAGGCACTGGCAGGCAGCAGAATCTTTGCCCACTTTTCTTGGGGTACCCAGACACTGTTCCTCGGACCCCCTGGCCCTCTTGTCCCCCAGGCCTAGTTCACACTCTTGGCAACATTTGGGCAGGACCAGGAAGCAATAGCCTTGGGTATCAGCTGGAACCACCAGTCACACCAAGATGCCCGTCTCCTGGAGCTCCTATTCCTGCGGGCGGCTGTTGCTCATCCCACCTAACTGCCAGAGAGGGGGATCTTGGCCCCTGTAGGAAATGCCAGGATAGCCCAGAGAGGGGTACCAGTGGGCCAGGTGAATCCAGCGAAGAGAGGAGCAAGGTTGACTCCAGGGCCTGTCCCCCAAGCCATCACACCAAGCTAAAGAAGACCTGGCTCACACGCCACTCAGAACAGTTTGAGTGCCCGGGTGGTTGTCCTAAGAAGGAAGAGAGTCAGGCCACTGGGATCCGGGCACTCAAGAGGGCAGGCAGTCCAGAGGTTCAGGGAGCGGCAAGGGGCCCAGCTCCCAAACGCCCATCCCACCCTTTCCCAGGCACTGGGAGGCAGGGGGCCAGGGCTTGGCAGGAGGTGCCAGATACATCCACAGGAAGCAAGGCGGAGGAGGTGGAGCGGCAAGAGGCGCAGAGAGGTAAGGGGATGGTAGGCTGGCTGCAGGGGGCTCGTTGAAGGAGGGGCGACAGGGCTGGGCCTTTACAGGGCCCCGAAGTCCATAGGCCTTTGTGATGGGCCCTACTAAGATGGCAGGGTTCCTTCCCGAACCACCATAGTTCTCTGGCTCCTAGGACTGGCCATCACAGCTTTCTAGCCAGCGGTTCCCATCCCCGCCTCTTGGTGAGTTGTTGTTGTTGGCAATGCAATGGCATGGTTCAGAGCAGGGGTTCCAGAGACTTCCTGCTTCCTGACATGCTGATCAGTACCTGTGACCTGAAGGAAGAAGTTACTCCACCTCTGAGAACCCTAGTTCCCTCCTCTGTGGTGGGAGTAAAGATGGTCCCTACCTTATGAAGACTACAGGAAGGAACAGATGGCTCGTCAGGACACCGGAGATCTCATGGCACCTAGTAGACAATACGTGTCCGATGCCATGGTTATTTGCACCACAAATCCTAGTTTAGGCATTACCTCTCCTGAAGGACCACTGTCTCTTGGCCAGCTGAATCATGGAGACTGAGTTTGGACTTTCCAGCATGACAGCCTTTTGGGTACATCATGGACTCTTCTGCTACACCGTGTCCTTCGCAGAGGGTTCCAGCAATCCTGGAGCCAGATTGGTTTCTGCAGGATCACCTCATTCTCAGCCTCTTGGACTGCTGGGCCCAGAGGACTGGCTCTACGACCTGACCTTAAAGCCTCTGCACCTGGCGTGGGTCTGTCTGCATCCTTGCACGCCTCAGTCTGGGCTGGGAAGTTATTGGCCCCTCTGCCGTCTTGGGTTACAGCACCTGTGTTCTGTGTTGAAACTCTGGCCTTCTCGCTTTCCGGTGCCCATCCGTCCACGTTGGAATCATCTCCTCAGGGTGTCACATAGCCACTGAGCTTTTAGCCAACCTATCCAAAGTCTATACCGGCCGGATTCTGCACGTGTACAAGGACCATTGCTCAGGCTGCCCAAAGCTTTGGGTTGAACCTGCTAAACAATCCCTCAGCCTCCACCCCTGCCAGGGATATCTCCAGCTACTGTTCAGCCTTGTGTGTGTGTGTGTGTGTGTGTGTGTGTGTGTGTGTGTGTGTTGTGTGAAACTTATACCTGCCTGGTTCTCTCTCGAGTTCGGAATTAGTCCTCACAGATTTGGGGACCAGAGGCTGAATTGGCTGCATGTGGACAGGGTGGGTGCTAATTCAGGGCATTAGCTAACACAAGCCTCAGAAAACCAGACTCCCTAAGCAGCTGTATTGTCTCCTCAGGACCCCAAGATGGCAGGATTAGCCTCCAGGAATCCAGGCTTCAGGATACATCTTGCCAGGCTCACTTAGCAGGTATCACTCAGTGCCAGAGTTGTGTCCCGGCAGCTGGAGATGTAGGAGTGCTCACCAGCCACTCCCAGAAATCACAGAGGTGAGTGTTGCTCCTGACTGTCACAGCCAGCAACGCCCCCACCTCCCCCCACCGATGGGCTCCCTCCTCAAGCCCCCTTGCCTCTCCTCTCCAGGTTGCCCCTGGAAGAGAAGCAGTTGGAGGAGGAGGGTTCCTCTGCCAGCTCCGAGGAGGGAGGAGGGTCTGACCCAGAAGCTCCCTTCAACAAGGGGCTGGCCAAGCACCTGCTGAGTGGTTTAGGCGACCGACTCTGCCGCCTGCTGCGGAGGGAGAGGGAGGCTCTTGCCTGGGCACAGCGTGAAGGTGAGCTGACCTCCCTTGTGGGCCTGCTCCTGCATGTCTCTCCCAACCCATGTTTACCAGTGCTTCAGGGTTCTCAGGCCTGCTCAGGAGAGCTCCGTCCTTCTGTATCCCCATTCCTAACTTGGACTGGGGTTTCTGGCCCTGGGTGGGGATCCTGCTGGGAAGTCTTAAAAACTTGACTCAGTCTGGTTCTCTGAGAACAATAGAGCATGTAGGGAAACAGAGCCAGTACAAATGTCTCAAGAGCCTGGAAGGTGACGGGGACTTCAGAGAGGTGAGGGCCAGGGAAAGGCTCTAAAGTGATGAGGCTCATGGGCCTGGAAAGCTGGTGGGATTCAGGCTGAGGGTAGAGACTCAGCATTCAGCTGGGTCCTCAGATCCAGGCCACCCTTTCTGCAGCTCTCTCTAGGAATACTATGATCTTTGTAAACCACAGCCCCGGGCCCACGCGTTACTCCCTGCATGAAGATCCCTGGTGTCACCGTCGTCGTACTCCAGACAGGGCAGCCCCTAGTTTGTTCAGGCATAAGCCGGCAGCTCCTATAGGATCCTGCCACTCCCAGCCTGGATTCCTGGCATACATGCCACCCATCTTTCCCTTCCCGGATCACCAAGCTTGTCTGTGCCCTGGGGCCTTGGCACTGGCTGTTCCCTCAATCTGGAATGCCCTGATCATCCCTTCCTACCTGGTGGATAAGGACTTACTCATCCTCTGGGGCTGCTTGTGAAGTTCCCCTGCACGTCACCCTCTTCTTTCTGTGGTCTTTTCGGCCAGGAGCTCTGGAGTCATGACTCTGTGGGTTGTATCCCTGAGTGGGATGTGAACTCTGGGAGGGCAAGACCTATTCCTGAGAAACTGGGAGTCTCCTGGGCCCACTTGGGACACCTTGACTGTGTGCTCGGCGGGGCCCTTTCCACCTACCAAGTCTGAACCTTGGCTCTTAAAAAAAAAAAAAAAAAAAATCCCTTCCTTTGGGTAAAGGCAGGAGTGGCCTCTGAGGGTTTCCTCTTTTAATCTGCTAAGTTCCCTGGAGGAAAGGCCACCTGAGTAGCTGCTGTGTCTTTCCATTTCTGGTAGCAGTAGGGCTTGGGGGGTGGGGAGGTGGATGGAAAAATGTGCTGGAAGTGGTGGTGTGGCTTAGTAATACAGGCACACTGGGGAGATCCCTGTGGCAAGGCCGGGGGTGGGGCTGGCCTGGGGAGCGGAGAGGATGGCCAGACAAGTATGTGGAGTAAAGTATGAGGAACAGCCAAAGAGCCCAGTGCCTTCTTCTAGTGACTCCGGGTAGAAATTGCTCTCGGCCTCTCCCCTGTTACTTCCTATTTGTCAGTGGTTCTCAACCTTCCTAACGCTGCGCTGCAACCCTTTAATACAGTTCCTCATGTGGTGGTGACCCCCCTCACCAACCATACACTTATTTTCGTTGCTACGTCATAACTGTAGATTTGCTACTGTTATGAGTCATAATGTAAATATCAGATCTGCAGATGGTCTTAGGCGACCCCTGTGAAGGGTCGTTTGACCCCCCAAAGGGGTGTCGACCACGACGCACAGGTTGAGAACCACTGCTGCATGCGGCGGTCCTCCCCAGGGGGCGTGTCCTTGAGCCCTCTGACCCTGTTCTGTGGTCAGCAGGCCAGGGGCCAGCCATGACAGAGGACAGCCCAGGCATTCCACACTGCTGCAGCCGTTGCCAACATGGACTCTTCAACACCCACTGGAGATGTCCCCACTGCAGCCACCGGCTGTGTGTAGCCTGTGGGCGCATAGCCGGAGCTGGCAAGACCAAGGAGAAAGCAGGTGAGGAAAACCAGATTTTCTTTTTTTTTTTTTTTTTTTTTGTTTGTTTTGTTTTGTTTTGTTTTGTTTTTCGAGACAGGGTTTCTCTGTGTAGCTTTGCACCTTTCCTGGAACTCGCTCTATAGACCAGGCTGGCCTCGAACTCACTGAGATCCGCCTGGCTCTGCCTCCCGAGTGCTGGGATTAAAGGCACGCACCACCACCGCCCGGCCAGATTAGCTTTTTTTAGATGTGTTTGTTATTTTATATGTATGAGTGTTTTGTCTGCGTGTATGTGTGTGTACCACATGTGTGCCTGCTGCCTGTGGAGGTCAGAAGACGGGGGTCAGAGCCCCTGAAACCAGAGTTATAGACAGTTATGAACTGCCACGGGCATGATGGGAACTGAACCCGGTCAACAAGTGCTCTTAACCACCGAGCCATCTCTCCAGCCCATCTCTTACCCACTTTTTAAAGAAGTCGAGTACCTGGGCACTGAGGGTGTGAGTTCGGTCAGTTCTGACCAAGCAAACAGGAGGCTCTAATTTCAGATCTCACATCAAGTCTGGACATGGTGGCCTAGCACTGGGGGACCAGAGACGGGCAGATTCCCGGAGCTCATTGGCCAGCCAGCCTGGCTGAATTAATGAACGCCAGGTTCAGTGAGAGATCTAGCCTGAAAGGATAAGGACACACACATACATGCATGGGCATGTACACACACAAATACGCACACACACAAGTGTGCACACACACGGAAGTCAGAAACTCTCTGCTTCTCACTTTGATCAGCTTCCACGTTAGCACAGTGACATGGGTGTGACTGTCTTCATTTTCCACGTAAGAATAACTCAGAGAGCATCCACGACCTGCCCCAGGCCCCAAAGCAAGTCAATGTCATAGCCAAGATTTTAGACTCAGGTCTGCTGATTCAGTTCCATCCTTGGCAAGGTTTTCAGCTTTCACTCCCTTGGCTCAACTTGACCACCTCAGGTCTTGGAGTTTCCCAGGGTTCCAGTAGACATGGCTAAAAAGAGTTCTAGAATCAGATACATTCTTATATGACCACCCTGGGATCTTCAATTAAAAATATTTATTTATTTATTGACTGATTTATTTATTTGTGTGTGTGTGTGTGTGTGTGTGTGAGTCAGAGGACATCTTTTGGGAATCAGTTCTCTCCTTCCACCATGTGAGTCTTGGGAATCAAACTCAGGTCCTTAGGCTTGGTGGTACGTGCCTCTACCTGCCAAGCCATCTCACAGACCCCCACCTTTGGATCCTGCAAAGCATGCAGCGTATGCATTCCAAAGCCCCTGCATTCCAAAAGCAAAGAATTCTATGGTGTTACAGAGACCCAGCCTTCCCAGCAAGCACTTGTCCTGTGGCTTGCTGAACTCCTGATTTAAATATCATGTATTTGGCCTTCTTCCTTGACCTTAACCTGTGGTTACCTTGCTTTCTGGACCTGCAGCTCCTCTCTTCTCACCCCACAGGCTCTCGGGAGCAGCACACAGAGGAGTGTGCCCGGGAGGCTGGGCATGCTGCCTGTTCCCTGATTCTGACCCAGTTTGTCTCCAGCCAGGGTGAGCCATCGTGGAGGGGTGGGGCATGCAGTGGGTGGGTCCTGAGGGAGACAGTCATACTGTCTCGTTGTTCCTGACCCTGGTGACATGGTCTCCTGGTTGGTGAGGCCAGGCTGCTCCATCTCCACCCCTCTTCTACACACTCAGCGCTGGCAGAACTGAGCACTGGGATGCACCAGGTCTGGGCCAAGTTTGACATCCGGGGGCACTGTTTCTGCCAAGTTGACACCCGAGTGTGGGCCCCTGGGGATGGGGGTCAGCAGGTAAGAACCAGGGTGTGATCCGAGTGACAAGCACCAGTTGGTGGGCCCCAGGATTGAGCAGTGTGCATGTGTATGACTGACCTCGTGGGGTGGGGTGGGGTTGGCCTTCCTCTGTTGGTGGGGATGAAGAGGGACATCGAAGCTGGTGGAACAAGCTATTTCCCACGTTTCCAGGAAGCAGGATCCAGCGTGTGCCTGTTCCCTCCGTCCCCTACCACAAATCCTCTCTCCCTGCTTCCTAGAGTTCTGCCTCACCTGGTTCGTCTTCGAGGCCAGCCCTCGCTACTTTATCTCACCACTGCCAGCCCAGCCACAGGTCCTTTCTAGCTCAATGTCAGCCCACCCTCTCAGTAGCCCTGACACCTCACTTATGGCAGGCACTGTACAGGCACTGAGAAAAAAAAAAAAAAAAACTTCTCACTTGACAAAAGTTATTCACTTGAGAAAGAGTTAATTCTGGGTATGGACACTTTTAACATTTTTTTTATGTGGGGGAGGGGCACAGCCCATGCCAAGGCACACACACGGAGGTCAGAGGACAACTTGTGAGAGTTGGTGCTTTCCTTTCTAATGTGTGGGTTCCGGGGATTGAACTCGGGCTTGGCGGGTGCCCTTACCTTCTGAGCCGTCTTGCTGACCCTATAAGGGTATTTTATGAACTGGGCATGATGGCACATGTCTTAGACGGTGGAGGCAGGAGCAACAGGAGCTTGAGACTAGCCTAGTTAACACAGGGAGACTGTCTCATAAAAACCAAGAGCCGGGATGTAGCTAGGTGCCAGAGTGCTTCCCTGGCATGCCTAAGGCCCTGGGTTCCATCGCAGCATGGAAAAAACGAAAGGTACATTTTATTGTTGTGTGGAGTTTGGTTTTTTTTTGTTTTTTTTTTTTGTTCGTTTTTTTTTTTGTTTTTTTGTTTTTGTTTTTTGTTTTTTGTTTTTAAGATTTATTTATTTATTATCTATACACAGTGTTCTGCTTGCTTGCATATACCTGAACACCAGAAGAGGGCACCAGATCTCATTACAGATGGCTGTGAGCCACCATGTGGTTGCTGGGAATCAAACTCCGGTCCTCTGGAAGAGCAACCACTGCTCCTAACCTCCGAGCCATCTCTCCAGCCCCCTGTTTTTTGTTTTTTGAGACAAAGTTTTTCTGTGTAGTTTTGGTTCCTGTCCTGGATCTCGCTCTGTAGACCAGGCTGGCCTCGAACTCACAGAGATTCGCCTGGCTCTGCCTCCCGAGTGCTGGGATTAAAGGCGTGTGCCACCACCCACCCAGGGGAGCTTGTTTTTTCAAAGATAAGGCCTTTCATCCCAGGCTAGCTGGGATTTGCAGTCCATCTGCCTTGACCTCCAGAGTACAAGGATTACTGACGTATGCCACTATACTGGCTGAAAAGTACATTTTGTATACCAGACATTGCCATATATCCATTACAGACAATTCAGAAAATATAGATAAGTAAGAAAATAATGCTGACCTCTTAAGTTGCCATTAACATTCTGACTTTTCCCAGTTATGTGTCTGCTTTAACACATGTTTAGACCATGCCCTACAGAGAGGTATATAGCGTTTTTATTTTCTCCATTAACTCTACATACCGTAACGTTTCACTCTCTTGCAAACAACTTTAGGACTTAGAAGAGCACATTGTTAATTCTTGAACATTGAATTCAGTTGTGTCTACCAGTTTTAAAATCTCTGTTTGGGTTCGGGGTGGTGCTGGTTTATGGGTTTAACAGAAAGAACCAACAGAGAAAACTCCCCCAGCTCCACAACCTTCCTGCAATGGAGATTCCAATAGGACCAAGGACATCAAAGAAGGTGAGTGGCTGCCCCAGCCCCTTGCCCCTTGGATGGGGAGTACAGGAGGGCAGCGAGGGAATAAAAGTCTCCAGAAGAAACTTGGCAACACTTTGGCAGTCAGCTCCCCTCCCCTGCAACACGTGAAGCAGAATCTCCATCCCTCATCTCAAAACCGTACCCTGACTCCTCCAGCCAGACCTCCTGTTATTTATTTATGCACTCATTCGTTTATTGTATGTGCGTGGAGACATCGGGTATCCTGATCTATCACTCTCCACCTTAGTCCCTTGAGACAGGGTTTCCCTCTGAACCTGAAGCTGGGTTGGTGGCCAGCAAACTTGAGCGATGCTCCCCGGCTCGGAGTCACCCCCTCCTCAACCCAAGAGCTGAGGTGGCAGGCATGACCATGCCTGTTTTGGGTTTTTGTTTGTTTGTTTTGCCTTGGGTGTGGGAGATTTGAACTTAGATTCCTATGCTTACACAGAAATGCTGTGCTTACCTGCTGAGCTGTTTCCCAGTCTCAGACTCCCATTCTGAGCCACTTTTTTTTTGTATATAATTTATTCATTTTTCTTGTTTATGCGCATTGGTGTTTTGCCTACATGTAGGTCTATGTGAGGATGCCAGATCCCCTGGAACTGGAGTTAGAGACAGTTGTAGAGCTGCCATGTGGGTGCTGGGAATTGAACCCGGGTCCTCTGGAAGAGCAGCTAGTGCTCTTAACCTCTGAGCCATCTCTCCAGCCCCTGAGCCACCTGTCTTAGAGGCTTTGCAACATTTAGGAAGGCAGTGGTGGGATGGCACCCAGACAGAGCAGAGTAATGTTGGGGTAATGCTGAGGAGAGGCCAGGCTTGGCCAGGGGATGAAAGGACATCTCTTTGAGATGAAGGCAAAAGGCCAAACGGAAAGTCGCTCACCATTTTCTTCTCCAACAGAGACCCCAGACTCCACTGAGACCCCAGCAGAGGAGCGTGCTAGCCGATCACCCCTTCCTTGTCCCTCTCTCTGTGAACTGCTAGCCTCCACTGCGGTCAAACTCTGCCTGGGGCATGAGCGGATTCACATGGCCTTTGCTCCCGTCACCCCGGCTCTGCCCAGTGTGAGCAAGGGCTCAGAGGGAGGGCTAAGAGCCTGAGGAGCCGAGGCTGGGTGGCCATGCCTGTGTGGCTGAATAGGTCCTGAGCCTTCTTGCCTCCCCCCCCCCCCCCCCTCCCTGCCTCCCGACAGGATGACCGCATTACCAACATCCTGGACAGCATTATCGCCCAGGTAGTAGAACGGAAGATCCAGGAGAAAGCCTTGGGGCCAGGCCTTCGAGCGGGGCCAGGCTTACGCAAGGGCCTGAGCCTGCCCCTGTCACCGGTGCGAACCCGGCTGTCACCTCCTGGGGCTTTGCTGTGGCTGCAGGAGCCCAGGCCTAGGCATGGCTTTCACCTCTTCCAGGAACACTGGCGGCAGGGCCAGGTAAGCTGGCCTGCCTCTCCCTTCCCAGTGCTATGGCCTCACCTGCCTCACAGGGTCCTGGTCCCCAGGCTCAGGGTGCCCTGGTGTTGGGAGGGAGCGACAAGGGTGGTCTGTCCCCGGCCCCTCCCCCACTGTTCTGGAGCTGCCACAACATGCCCCAGCCTGACTGCCATGAGCCCCCCCCCCCCCCCAATTCTTGTGTCCTTCTTTCTTCTCCTCTGCAGCCTGTGTTAGTGTCAGGCATCCAGAAGACGCTGAGAGTTAGCCTGTGGGGAATGGAAGCTCTTGGGACACTTGGTGGCCAGGTACAGACACTGACTGCCCTCGGGCCTCCCCAGCCCACAAGCCTGGACAGCACAGCATTCTGGGAAGGATTCTCTCACCCTGAGAGTAAGTATTCCTGACATGGGGTAGAGGGAGCTGGGAGCATGTCCCCGATGGGTCAGGTATCAAGGGAACCCTTGGTAGCTCTAGAGGCAGCTAGAAGCTAGGTTTGAGGTAGAAACTGAACTTTTTTTTTTGAGACAGGGTCTCATTATATAGCTTAGGCTAGCCTCAAGCACATGATTCTTCTGTCTCAGCCTACCATACCCTGGCCTCCCATCTCCCCTGTCCTTCTGGAGTTTTCTGCCTTCTTCTCTCCCTGCTCTACCACTAGGTACCTATCCTGGTAGGTAGGTGCTCCCACCTTCCTCCCTCAGCCCTCTTCATGGCTAGTGCCTCCCCTACAGGTCCCTCCTCACAGTATGAATTACAGGAAAGGGAGCAGCTGTTTGCCAGGCTCTTAGCCCTGGGGCTGAGCAAGGGGAGAGAGACTTCCTGTTCCCAAGAGGAATACAGGGTAGTAACCTAGAGTTAGAATAAAGGTAAGCTCAGATCCCAGGGTTACCACTAAGCAGAGGTATGGCTGCCACAGGGACAGGAAGGAGTCTCTGGGCCCGAAAGATGACACCACAAGATAGGGTCACTGACATCTTGTCTCTTTCCTTAGCACGTCCGAAGTTAGATGAGGGCTCCGTCCTCCTGTTACACCGAACCCTGGGGGACAAGGATGCTAGCAGGTATGTACAGTACCAAAGACTAACCCAGCCGCCAGCAATCCTCTCCTCACCCTTCACCCTTCATGTCCAGGCTGTCTAAAGGGACTTAGAATGGAAGTCTAGTTAGAGCAGGGGCCGGAGGGGACGGAGGGTGTCTCTTTGGGGGAGTGATAGAAATTCCTGGGGGGATGGACTTCGCCCTCTGAATGTGGGAAGGTATGATGGGTCTCAGGTGTCTGAACTGGACTTCCTATGCATGATTCCCCCTCCCAACCCCTATCCCCAGGGTGGAGAACCTTGCCTCCAGCCTTCCACTCCCAGAGTACTGTGCCCACCAAGGGAAACTCAACCTAGCTTCCTACCTCCCCCTGGGCCTCCCCCTGCATCCACTGGAGCCCCAGCTCTGGGCAGCCTATGGTGAGTGCCCTCCCACTCCCGTCCCTCCCTACCTCTGCCTCATCGAACATCTTAGGGCACAGGAGCCTCTGTGCCTTAGGGCTGAAACTACGTCTCTTATTTAATCCCCAACTATCCTCGCTCTACCTCCGTGCAGGTGTGAGCCCACACCGTGGACACCTGGGGACCAAGAACCTATGTGTAGAGGTGTCTGACCTAATCAGTATCCTGGTGCACGCCGAGGCACAGCTGCCTGCCTGGCACCGAGCACAGAAAGGCAAGTCCTTGGGCTGGAGACACCAGCAGGTCAAACTGTCAGTGATAATGCGTGCCTTTGCCTACCCTGGGCTCACCTGAGCCTTCTTTCTCCTGCAGATTTCCTCTCCGGCCTGGATGGGGAGGGGCTCTGGTCTCCAGGTAGCCAGACCAGCACTGTGTGGCACGTGTTCCGGGCCCAGGATGCCCAGCGCATCCGTCGCTTTCTCCAGATGGTGAGGAGGGAGGGGGCTCAGAGCCCATCCCTTTGTCCCTGCATAGCCCAGATGTTCATTGCCCATGTCTGTGCCTGCCCCCATCTCCTGCGACCCCGCTGCTTACCCTAGTCCTGAAGGTGAGTTAGCCAGACTCAGGCAGACAGGTGCAGAGAGAGCAGATCGGAAGTCTGATTTTCTGGTGGGGCTCGGAGAGAGGAGAGGATATAGCAGGGAAGTCGGAATCTACTGAAGAGATGAGGCAATAACTGTAGAATGGGCATTGTGTTAGGGCCTTGTGCACTGTCTCTGTTAATGGGTATCCTCCTCTTCCTCACTCCTGAGCTAGGCAGGGACAGCTACTTTCCCATTTTATGGATGGGAAAACTGAGGCTTAGTGGTAACCCTGGGATCTGAGCTTACCTTTATTCTAACTCTAGGTTACTACCCTGTATTCCTCTTGGGAACAGGAAGTCTCTCTCCCCTTGCTCAGCCCCAGGGCTAAGAGCCTGGCAAACAGCTGCTCCCTTTCCTGTAATTCATACTGTGAGGAGGGACCTGTAGGGGAGGCACTAGCCATGAAGAGGGCTGAGGGAGGAAGGTGGGCGCACCTACCTACCAGGATAGGTACCTAGTGGTAGAGCAGGGAGAGAAGAAGGCAGAAAACTCCAGAAGGACAGGGGAGATGGGAGGCCAGGGTATGGTAGGCTGAGACAGAAGAATCATGCGCTTGAGGCTAGCCTAAGCTATATAATGAGACCCTGTCTCAAAAAAAAAAAAAAAAATAGGCCAAGCATGGTGGCATATGTCTATAATCCCAGCACTTGAGAGGTAGAAACAGGAGGATCAGAAGTTCAGGGTCATCCTCAGCCTACAAGGTTAGTTTTAAGCTAGCCTGGGCTACATGAGACCCCTGTCTGAAACTCTCCCTGACTACCACCACCAAAAATAATACTACTAAGTAAAACGAATAAATGGTTGAGGTGGGGGCCTGGTGGTTTCAAAGTCCAGCCGAGTCCCAGCTGTCCTAGAGAAGAGATGTAAGTGTCACCCCCGCTCAGGTGCACACCGACATGCCGGTGTCGATGTGGCGTTGTCCACCGTGCGCTGCACACCGGCACACACAGCTGCAGATACACACCCAGATGCTGTGACTTACAGAGAGGAGCCGACAAGAGCACCATCTTGAACAGATGGCCTTGTCTGCTCTGGGCGTGGTTGGCTGTTGGCAGTCCCATATGGCCCAGTGGGGTGACTCATGGGGAGGTCTGAGGGGCGCTTTCTCACTGGGTGGCCTGTTACTACTATAGCCCCAGGATGGACTCGAATCTTTGGAACCAAGGAACCTTGGCATCCTCCTGGGACTTCTCTAGGGGATGTGGTTCACAAGCCTCCCAACCCCACCCCAATCCTGCCAGTACCCTGTCGATCCAGGGACAATGGCTGAGGTCCTAGCTGAAGGGGGTGAGTTTAGCTGGTGGCCAGTTGGAGCATGATGTTGGCGCTCACCTCTGCAGGTGTTCCCTGGGCACCTCTTCCGGTCTCCACTTGTCCCTGCCTGCCTATGGAGCTCCGACTCCGCCTGGGCTGATGATGGTTCCCATAGCTCGGCCTGCTGCCGGGGCCTCAGCCTGTCCACCCACTGCGAGTCAGAACTTCTGTGTGGCCCTGCCTTTTCTGGATCCTGGATCGTCTCCCTGGGGAAGCTACAGTTTCTCCACAATTTGGTTTATAATGCAGGCTGTTTACAAAAACTTAAGAATTCCTTGTGAATACGGTTATGAATGGGGTTTGTGCAGGACATCTTCCTGGGTTTTGGAGAAAGGGACCAGTGGAGAG
>CABHPP010108926.1:0-10356 GCA_902168425.1 Peromyscus attwateri
CCCCCCCCTCAGTTTATTGTTTTATGGTCTAAGAAAGCCTTTGTGATGCTGGGTCGGTGATACAAAAATCTCCAAACACTGCTAGAACACATCTAAACTACAAGGTAGATCTTTCAGGACAGTTAGTGAGCTGCCAGTGCAGCTCAGCAAGGGAGGCTCGGCCAGGGTACAGATTCAAGCCCCAGCACTGCTGGGAAGGGGTCGGGGAGAAGGAAGGAGAGAGGTTGATTTGGGGTGTTTTCAAGAATTTGTTTTTATTGGGTAGTTCCAATTATCAACAGGGATCTTGTCTTTCATTGCTGAGTGCTCTACTGTTACTGTGTTGTCCTTTCTTCTCCGTCTTTCCTGCTGCCTCTTTGACATCCTGCCATGTCTGCCCTCACTTTGACACGTGTAAGCCGGTCTCTGTACGGTCATGGTGCTGTTCTGTTCAGTCACTGCCTTCCCCCATAAGCCTGGTGTGCTTCCATTTGGATTTGCGTTTTAATTTGTCACCAATGGCGTCTGTCTGATCTATTGTAAGCAAGAGCTATGTTAGAACATCTTCTTAGTTCACTGTTTTGTGGTCCCGGTGCTGCTTCTGCTGTGGCTCGGTGTCTGTAAACTCTAACGAGCCGAGGCCCAGCGGCGTCTCCTCCGCAGCTCGGGTTTGCTGTGGTGATGGTGGCTGCCTGCAGCTCCTTTGCCCGTCACACACCGAGCCCTTCCCTTCCAGGTGGAAGGTGCTCTTCTAGTCTATGCTCTGTCCTCTGGACTTCCCAGCAGTCACTAGTCTGATCCACGTGATCTCACACATCTTGCCACTGCACCAGATCCAGTGGTCTAATTTAAAACAAGTCCTGAGTTTGGTGCAGCCTTGTGGCAAAGGAAAACTCTGGGGGGTGTCACAGGAGCGAGGTCACAGGGGGCTTATCTGAGCAAGGAACAGAGAAGTCTAAGGTAAAAAAAAAAAAAAAAGTGGCCGGGCCTTTAATCCCAGCACTCGGGAGGCAGAGGTAGGCGGATCTCTGTGAGTTCGAGGCCAGCCTGGGCTACCAAGTGAGCTCCAGGAAAGGCGCAAAGAAACACAGAGAAACCCTGTAAAAAAAAACCAAAAAAAAAAAAAAAAAAAAAAAAGTGAAGAGGAAGGAGGGAGGACTCCGCATCTGCACAAATATAATAGGATAAGTGGAAGTGAGAGTCAGAAAGTATGCCAAGTAAAAAGGAAATCCAGGCTGGGAGTTGGCTCAGCTGGCAGTGTTTGCCCAGCATGCATGGGGCCATGGGATCCCTGTACTACATAAACCAGGTGTGGTGGCACATGCCTTTAAATCCAGTACTTGGCAGATGGTGGCAGGAAGATCAGGCGTTTAAGGTCACCTTCAGCTGCAAAGAAAGTTTGAGGGCAGCGTGGGCTACAGGAGACCTTGTCTCAAAAAAAAAAAAAAAAAAAATCCAGAATTTAGGAATGTCTTGAAGAGAAACACACATCGTTGCCATCATGTGAACTACAATGGAACAGGGGTGAAGCCTAAAGTGGTTCGCCTGGGCGATGGCCCAGCCAGGTGACCTGGTCAGCCCCAGTCCAGTATAGACCAAGCTGGGTGAGGGCACAGGAAGAGTATTCGCCAAGCCCATGAAGGTCATCTTGTGTGGGGAGTTAACCAGGAAGGTAAGGGTAGGAAAGGGAGAAGATGGACAGACAAGAGAGGATCCTGGGAAGGCACTTAAAGAAACGGTGTAGAAACAGGTGGGAGGGTGATGAGGGGGCACTGTGAAGTCTGGTTTGCAGGGAAGGATGGAGGTCCCAGTGTGGGGTGGGGTGTCGAAAGGTGAGGACCAAGGAGGAGTGGTAAGTCAGGAAAAAGGCTGTCCCCTATTCTGTTGAGTTCGGTCCCAAAAGAGAGCTTGCTTTCTGCCTTTAAAATGGGGAAGGTGATCATCTTTGGTGGGAAAGGTCATCTCACATTCATGCGCATCGCAAACGCGGCTAACTGACTTGTGTGACAGACACTGCTATGGTGATAAATGCTGTCAGACCAGGAGGGCATGGGAGTGCAGCCCAGTGGCAGGTGCCGCCTCAGCATACCCTACACTCTGTGTTTTCCTGCCTCCTGGAATGAAAGACAGAAAAGGAGAGCTGCTTTCCCACCCTGGGACAGAGGCAGCCCACAGGTCTCCAGGGAGTCATGGCCAGCTTCAGGATGGTCCAGGACAGGACAGGAGCGCTCCACTGAGTCAACACAGCCCAGGAGCTGCTCAGAACAAGCAAGAGGACAGTGCCACTGGGGAGTCTGGGCAGGAGGGAGGCGGCAGGCTGCCAGGGCACACAGAGTTCATTCCAGAGGCCCCCGGGCCTGAGACAAGATTCTCTGTTCAAGTTCAGCATATCGAGGGAGAAGCGCCTCATAGACCTGGAGGGGCAGAAAGAAAGTTTATAATGGGGAAGTGAAGTGCCTCTTATACCTGCTTACAGCTTGCAATTTAAAAAGGTAAATTCCGCTGGGTGGTAGGGGTGCACGCCTTTAATGCCAGCACTTGGGAGGCAGAGGCAAGCAGATCTCTGTGAGTTCAAGGCCAGCCTGGTCTACAGAGTGAGTTCCAAGATAGCCAGGGCGGTTACACAGAGAAACCCTGTCTCAAAAAACCAAAAAAAAAAAAAAAAAAGTAAATTCTGAGGCTGGAGGACACCCCAGTGGTTTAGAGCACTGGCTGCCCTTCCAGAGGACCCAGGTTTGAGTCCCAGCACCCACATAGTGACTCACTATGGTCTGTAACTCTAGTTCCAGGGGATCTGACACCCTCTTCCAGCCTTCTCAGTCACCAAGCACACACATGATGTATAAACATACAGTAGACAAAACACTCAAACACATAAAATAAATAAAAATTTAAATAAATACATATATTTATAAAACTTACTTCAAATTTCCAAAACCTTGTGCAAAACTAATGTGGATTATGACATTAGTAATTTCTCTAAGCAGCTAGGTAGTAAAATGATGATAATTTGGATACATTAGATTAAGTGAAATATATTATTAAAATTAATTTTGTTTCCATTTTTACTTTTGAAAAATGAGTTGGAGAGATGGTACAGTAATTAAGAGCATGCATGCATTATCCTTGCAGAGGGCCCAGATTCAGGTCCCAGCACCCTTGGTGTCTTTGTAAGCCAAGGATGTAATTCCATAGTCAAGTGCATGCTTCCCATGGGTAAAACCCCAGGATCAATCTGCAAGTACTTGGGAGTGAAGGAGAGGGAGGTAAGATTTCCCTCTAGTTGGGTATAGCAGGCTTAATGTAGATGAGAAAGAAAAACTTACCTTTTAAAGAAAAGAAAAAAGACCCAAGCCAGACTGAGAAAGCAAATGCTAAGAGAAAACCCCGATGGCTTCTCACCTGGGAAGCGCCTGGGCTGGGGGTGGCAGCCAGGCTGGGATGTGGGGCTGATTTCACAACCTCTGAAAAGGCCACACTTGTCCCTCCTGCAAGGCCTAGAGGGGAAAGGTCATCTCACATTCATGCGCATCGCAAACTGACTTGTGTGACAGACACTGCTATGGTGATAAATGCTGTCAGACCAGGAGGGCATGGGAGTGCAGCCCAGTGGCAGGTGCCGCCTCAGCATGCAAAGACCCTGGCTTCAACCCAGCACCAGAACAAGAAACCCCAAAATGTGTTTAAACCAGATTAGCCCAGCTCAGAAGAGTTGTTAAAAGTCACCGACAGCAAAACTGCTAAAAATAATTAAGATGGCCGGGCGGTGGCGGCACACGCCTTTAATCCCAGCACTTGGGAGGCAGAGCCAGGCGGATCTCTGTGAGTTCGAGGCCAGCCTGGTCTACAGAGCGAGATCCAGGACAGGCACCAAAACTACAAAGAGAAACCCTGTCTCGAAAAACAAAAACAAACAAACAAAAAAATTAAGATGGGTGAATTTTGTTATACATATTGGAGAATGGCAAGTCTAAAGCCCACCTGGAATCCAGAGTGAATGGGAAGTCAACCTGGACAATTCTGTGAGACCTCATCTCAAAACAAAAAGTATATGGGGGCAGGGCAGGCTTGTGCTATAGCTTACCAAGCACAGACGAGTACATGGCCTGGGTTCAGTCCCCTAGAATGGGGTAAAGGGTACAAATTTGGAAGTAAATTCCCCGTGATCTTGCTGCATGAAGTTGCATGAGGTGATGGAGAAAGGATTGAAGGGTTCGTCATTAAGGGAACAGCACTTAGAGGAGACAGGACCTGTCCTTGGTGCATGGGCTGACTTTTTGGAGCCTGGGGCCTATGCTGAGACACTTTGCTCAGCCTTGGTGTAGGGAGGAGGGGACTGGACCTGCCTTGGCTGAGTCTGCCAGGCTGGGCTGACTCCCCAGGGGAGACCTTGCCTTGGAGGAGGTGGGAGTGGGGGGTGGATTGGTGGGAGGGCTGGGGGGTGGGAGGAGGGAGGGCGGGGGAATCCGTGGCTGATATGTGAAATTAAGTTAATTATAAAATAAAAATACTATGAGAGAGAGAGAGAGAGAGAGAGAGAGAGAGAGAGAGAGAGAGAGAGAGAGAGAACAGCACTTCATTCACTTGTAATGTTGAAAGAAACATCAAGTTTAAGTGGGTGTGTTGAGAAGTGAAAAGTGAACGGGAAGAATGGACCCTAGGGAAAGGGTGGCACCCCATGACCTTGACAGCCAGGAGTTCCCCAGCAGACAGATGACAGGGAAAAGCAACCTAACTGAGGAGGCTAGCCTTAACCCTAACTCAGCTGTCTTCTAGTCATGTCCGAAGTCTCAGGGAGACAGCCATCAGAGCCAGGGCCTCCAGGGAGCTGTCCACGGTTCTGGACTTCATCAGCAGCCACACTGCCTTCCTCCGCACTACCTGTGCAGACCTATACCCATGTTCTGTGAGGCCCTGGGGGCTTTCTGGTCTCTCTCTGTTGAGCTTGATTCTGATCAGGCCTCATCCAGTTTGAATACTATTTCCCTTCCCCCACTCACTAGAGAACATAAGACAAAGGGTTCATTCTCGCCTGCTGGGAGGGACAGAAAGGAGGCCTACACTCCTGAGACTCCAGTGTCCCTCAAACTGGGAATGCCATCTGGAGTGGTTTGAAAGAAAATGGCCCCCAAAGGCAGTGGCACTATTAGGAGGTGTGGCCTCCTTGGAGTAGGTGTGGTCTTGTTGGGGGAAGTGTCACTGTAGACACTTGAGGTCTCATATAAGCTCAAGACCACTGTCTCAGTGTCTCAGTTCACTTCCTGTTGCCTGCAGATCAAGATGTAGGACTCTCAGCAAGTCACCATAGTCCCAGCCATGATGATAATGATGACTAACCCTCTGAAACTATAAGCCATCACCTCAATTAAACGTTCTCCTTTATAAGGGTTGCCGTGGTCATGGTGTCTCTTCACAGCAACAGAAACCCTAACTAACACACCATCCTCTCCCCTTCCCACTCTTCTCATCCCAGTGGTGCCTACACACTTCCGGAGACAGCCGAGCCCCAATCACTGACCTACCGTGAAAGGCTCGATAAGCAGAGCCCACGCAGGCCGAACTGGTGGTGTCTATGACATACACGGGGGCCCCAAAAACATCCGCAAGCACCTGGGAGGAACACAGAGGTTATGCTGGGTGAGTGGTCGGTCACTCAGAGAGATCGTTTAGAAACGCTCTTTTCTCCTTGCTCATGTCTTCCAATGCCTTCCATTCAACGACAGCTGCCCGGTGATGAGACAGGGTGACCTGGGGAGACCCTAGGGAAGGGCCAGTCTCCAGGCTGTCCCTGTGCCTTTTCAAAGACAAGAGCCTACCACATAGCTCCAGCCAGCCTGAAATTTACTATGTAACCCAAGCTAGCCTCAAACTCACCTCTTCCTGCTCCAGCCTCCTGAGTGAGGAGCATGAGTACAGCACCGCCATGCCCTGTACTGTTTTTAAAGACACCGTCTTACTATGCAACCCTGGCTGGTGTAGAAATCACTTTTTAGACCAGGCTGGCCTAGAACTCACAGATCCACCTACTGCTATCTCCTGAGCACCGGGATTAACAGTGTGCACCACCACGTCTAACCCCCTGTGCGTGTGTGTATGTGGGGGAGGGGGTGTGCACACGTGCGGGTGCGCAAGCACAAGCGCATGTGTGTGGGGAAGGAGGCATCCTCCTGTGTGCAGGTACAAGTGGAGGCCAGAGGTTAATGCCAGGTGTTTCTTCAATCACTTCACCTCACTGTTGAAATGTCTTTAATTTGGGCACCAGCTCACAGATTGGCTAGCGTGGCTGGCCAGCACTCCCAGACTCTCTTGTCTCCACTTCCCCAGTGCTGGGTACACATGACCAAGACTGACTTTTGATGGGGGTAGGAATCTGAACTCAGTTCCTCATGTCTGCATGGCAAGCACTTTACCAGCTGACTCATCCCCCAGCCCTGCCCTATACTTTTAAACTACTTATATCATTGTTTTGTGGGGTTTTTTTTGTCAACTCGGCACAAGCTAGAGTAATCTGAAAAGAGGGAAACATGGTTGAGAAAATACCTCCATAAGATTAGCCTGTAGACAAGTCTGTGGGTCATTTTCCTAATTAGTGATTAATGTGGGAGTGGAGGACTCATTCCACTGTGGATGGTGCCATCCCTGGCAGGTGGTCCTAGGTTCTATAAGAAAGCAGGCTGAGCAAGCCATGAGGAGCAAGCCAGTGTGCAGCACCTGTCCATGGCCTCTGCTTCAGTTCTGGTCTGCAGGTGCCTGCGTTAGTTCCTGCCCTGACATCCCTCGGTGACGGACTCACAGCTGTCCCGTGAAATAAACCCTTTCCTCCCTAAGTTGCTTTTGCTCATGGTGTTTTATCACAGCAATACACACCCTAAGTTTGTTTATTTATTTTCTTTCAGTGCTGGGAATCAAGCCCAGAACCTCCAGTGTCACAAGACAAATGGGTGGATAGCTGAGAAGGTGGCCCCTTCAGTAAAGTGTTTGTTTGCTATAGGTGCACAAGGACCTGACCTCAAACCCCTAGGAACCCACGTAAAAAGAGCTGTATGTGTAGCGCATGCCTGGAATCCCACCCAGCCCCGGGGAAGCAAAGGCCTGGGGCTTGCTAGCCCACCATTCCGGTCAAATCTGTGAGCTCCAGGTTCAGTGAGAGACTCTGTTCCCCAAAATAAGGCAAAGAGTGACTAAGGAGACATCTAGCTCCTAGATGCAATGACAAGGACAACATTGAGGTGCGGGGCCACCACCACACGTACTTGTAAGATGTCTTTATTGTGAGATGCTCCTCCTGTGGCCAGAATCTTTGTTTTGGGCACTGTAAAACAAAAGACAAAACAGAACTAAAGTGGTTGTAGCAATGCTCCCAAGGCAGAAAGGACTGTCCTTCAGCCATGGAGGGCTTGTGTTGGGTCTATAGCTCCTGCTATCTCCCAGGGCCGTGGAGAGACCCAAAGCTTGGCCTGTCCATGCAGGGTTCCTCATATGTCATCTACAGTCCATCTGCCTTTATCGTCTTTATCAACTAAAAAATTAAAGAATGAATTTGGGGTTGGAGATGTAGCTCCGTTGGCAGAGTGCTTGCCTAGCAAACACAAGGCCTTGAGTTCAATCACAAGAACCCCACACTGCTCCACCACCCCCTAAAAAATAGAAAAAGGGAAAAAAAAATCTCCCAACATATCAATACTAGAACGGAATTTTCTTCAATAGATAAGGGCTTCATATCCAAACCTTACAAAAAAACTTTGGTGGCTTTTTTTTCTTTTTCTCTTTAAAAAGGATTTATTTGGGGCTGGAGAGATGGCTCAGTGGATAAGAGCACTGGCTGCTCTTCCAGAGGACCCTGGTTTGATTCCCAGCACCCACATGGCAGCTCACAATGGTCTGTAACTCCAGTTCCAGGGGCGTCAATGCCTTCTTCTGGCCTCTGCAGGCATCAGGTGCACAAGTGGTACACAGACATCTATCTATGCAGTCAAAAAATTCACATACAGAAAGTGAGATTTTTAAAATGAAAAATAAAAATAATAAATAAAAAAGGAACCTGCTGAGAGATGGCTCAGCAGATTAAGGCGCTTGGTGACAAGCCTGACGTCCTGAGTTCCGTCCCCAGAGCTCATGTGGTAGAAAGAGTGAACTGACCCCAAAGTTGTCCTCTGACCTCCATTTTCATGCTGAGTTGTATGTACCCGCCCCCCCATACACAAATAATAAATATACTTTAAAAATAAAAAGGAACCCCCGCCCCCAAAACCAGGAGGTCTTGTTTAAAAGGAACCCAGCAGAGCTTTCAAGGCAGGCTTGAATCTGCTTTTCAACTTGCTAAGAGAGTAACTGTCTTTATGTTCTACAGGAATTGCTCTTGAGTAACCATACACACTCCTTCCGGCCTGCCTCCTCCTGCACTCTGGGCTGCTGGATGGCCTCTCTATACCGAGATGTCCCCTACTGATGGTCCAAAGACCCCTGCTAGGCAATTAGAGCCAGTTTCTCTGCCCTGCTCACACAATCTCATTTCTCAAAGATGTCTGGGGGCTTCGAAAACCTTCAGGATTTAAAAAAAAAAAATACACTTCCAAGATGGTTAGATGAGAGCGTCCATAGGAATTATTTTACTTATTTTAATATTTGTATTAAAACTCAGGCATTGTTGGTACATACTGTAATCCCAGGACTTGGGAAGCAGAGTAAGGAAGATCAGGAGTTCAAGTTCATCCTCAGCTACAGAGCAGGTTCAAGGCTTCCCTAGTGGTGGGATTACACGTATGAGCCAGCATGTTCATTTTATATGGTGCCGAGGATGGAACCAGGGCCTTGGGTTAGGCAGGCAATCTACCAACCGAGCCACGCCCAGCCCGAATTATCCTGGTTTCAGCAGCAGCAAGTAGTGTTTGCATTGAGTCTGAACACTGTTCCTTTGCTCACCATTAGTTTGCATCACCTACAAATTCTGTGGCGTGTAATTAAGAGGGGGGTCCTCTTCATTTCTGTGTGGTGGTCTATCCTGTGAATACACATGCATTTATCCTGTCTACATTTTTTTGTTTTCTTTTAATTTCTGTTTTGTTTTATTGAGACAAGGTCTATCTGTGTCACCTGCTGGTCTGGAACTCACAGAAACCTGCCTACCTCTGCCTCCCAAGGGCTGGGATAAAATGACAAACACCACCACTCCCAGTCAGTCTGTCTACTCTCAACAGATACTAGATTGCTTTCATCTCGGGGCTAGTAAGCGAGGGCCACGTTGAACGTTCTCATGGACACTTTTTTTTCCCACAGATACCTTTAATGAACATATGTACGTTTCAGTGCGTGTTTACATAAGAATAAGATTGCTGGTATGGTGTATATTCAGCTTAAGTAGATGCTGTCTATCAGGTTTCCCCGAGCTTATTTTTATAGTATCCTTTTACTTGGTTGGTTCAAAGACAATAAAACATTCAACACAGAACCTGAACTGTCCATAAAGGCTTCCATGGGTACTCCGAAGCAAAGAGGCTTCATGGGGATTTTGTTGTTTCTTTGTTTGTTGAGACAGGATCCTACTGTGTAGCCCTTGCTGAGCTGGAACTCACAGAGGTGCACCTGCCTCTGCCTCCCTAGTGCTGGGACAAATGACCAACACTACCACACCAGTGCTCCACTTGGACACGAGTGGGCTAGCATGGCCTCCTGAAGACCTTTACAGTAGTCTAACTCCACCAGCGGGATGGAGTCGCTGAGCTCTGGGACCTGCTTGCTCGGCAGTCGAGTTCTTAGGAATCCCTTCCAAGAGCCCTGGGTCTGCCCTCTCCTCAGTCCTGTGAGTGCTGGCGGTGGCACTACATGACCACTCTTTCGGGTTCAGCTGAGAGGCCCAGTCATGGCCCCAGAACACAGGCCTTCCACCCACAATGTCCATATCCCCAAGGTTCAGAGCTCAGGCTGCTTCTCTGCAGGTAGGACCTCTCCTGATGCCTACAACTTGTGACCAAGAAATCAGGTAAGCAGTGACAGAGCAGAGAAGCAGGCCACCCCGCCTCCGCATCTACACCTGCTCTTGGGAGCCTGAATCACTTCCTCACCCCACCCAGGACCAAGTCCACCCACCTTCTCCCCACCGCATGCTGTAACGAAAGACCCTTACTAGGTACTATCTCTGGGCCTCTGCCCCTCCCCAGCCCCAGAATACATCCAGATGGGCGCTCACTTACTGACTCGGTAGCCCAGACCTTCTGCATGAATCCTCTTGGCCATGAACTGTCCTTCGATCAGAGCTCGAATCTCCACATCCCCAGGGAATGCTGAGACCTGTTTACAGAAAGTGGGCACAGCACGAGGGACTCTGAGTGTCGTGTGTGTGTGTGTGTGTGTGTGTGTGTGTGTGTGTGTGTGTGTGTG
>CABHPP010108926.1:10366-35830 GCA_902168425.1 Peromyscus attwateri
GTGTGTGTGTGTGTGTGTGTGTGTGTGTGTGTGTGTGTGTGTGTGTGATGTAAGTGATCTTACTTTAACCGTCAATTTCACCTGTCCCACCTTCACACGGACACAACTCTCACATACACAGCTCACACCTCACCTGTGTGCCACTCTGAGGACTCAGTGACATCACAGTGCTCAGTCTCAGGCAGCCAAGGGTTCAAGTTCTGACTCTAACATTTCCCCTCTGACCTTGAATATCATGAGGATATTTCTGTTTTTGTCCTCTTTCCTAACTTAGGGCTGCAATGACGGAACCCGGTTTTCAAGGTCACCATGGCCAAATTAGATTGACAGGGCTTAGGATATGGAGTTGATGTTTGATAAGTGACAGCCATGAACTTATCCTGAGCATCCACCATGACTCTGAAGCATCAAGATAGCTCGGATAGGAGTCACCCCCAGGCAGAGGCCTGCTTCTCCAGCCTCTCAGATCAAGAAGCAAACTTGCGACTTTCTCTCAATGCTCGTGCAGAGGACCTGGGTTCAGTTCCCAGTACCCCCACGTGGCAGCTCACAACCATCTGTAATTCCAGTTCCAGGGGATCCAGTGTCCTCCTTTGGCCTCTAGACACACACATGATGTACATACATCCATGCAAGCAAATACTTATACATACGAAATGAGCAAGTCTGGGGGAAAAAACATCTACTGAGTGAATGAATGAATGAAGAACCCTACTTTCTCCTTGATGAGCTTAGAACTGAGGTACACAAGAGCAGGCTTAGGACTGATGTATACGAGAGCAGGCATGTGTATCTTTTCTCTATAAACAGAAACTGAACTTCAACCTGAGGACCAGGATGATTTTTCTACATTGTTTGTTTGTTTGTTTGTTTGTTTGTTTGTTTATGACAGGGTCTCACTACATAGCCCTGGCTGTCCTGGAACTCACTCTGTAGACCAGGCTGATTTTGAACTCACAGAGATCTGCCTGCCTCTGCCTCCTGAGAGCTGAGATTAAAGGGGTGTGCCACCCCCAAGCCCGGAAAACTTTCTACATTGTATCCAAAGCATTCTACCAAATGTGTAATACTTAATTTCCACCTGACTATTACAGTGACTAGAGTATCTCACCTAAGCTCCCCAACATCCACTGGGTTCACAAGCATCCTCCAGCTCCAATCCCCTCAAAACATGGTGTCAACTCATAGGAACTACCAGGAAACCCATCCCAACAGGGCGCTCCCGGAAGGGGCCCCACGGAAACTAGAGAGAAGTGGCCTCTGAGAAGCAGCTTCAGGAAGGCCTGGGCCTGGGCTTCCTCCACCACCTGTACCTTTTGACTCTGGGCTGGCCACTAAGGCCTCAGCTTCCCCATCTGTAAAAAGGGTTAGTCATGCCTACTTCACAGAGTTGCTTAGAGAAAGAGGACTTTACTACAATCACACCATGATGCTGGGAACCCAATGGTGCTCAGTGAGTGCCACTGTCTCCCCCACAGGCTCTTCCCACTAGGAAGAAACTCCTGTCCTCAGGACCCAAGGGCTGCTGGGAGGGTACAGCCACCAAGGAAATGTCCAGTAACGCCAGTCTAGGGGCAGACAGTAGCTCACAGAGTATTCAGGTCCCCTGTATTCCTCCTTGGAAGAAGGGACAGGGACTGTCAGCCCATTAAGGCCGCAGCCTCTAGAATGCACCCGAGCACATCTGTAGATGGGCAGGTGACGGAACCCCTACACGCAGCATGATCTGATGGCCAGTTGTTAAACAGAGCACTCCGCACCTAAGTCGATGTAAACCCACAGCATATGTGTCTGGGGCTGGGGGATAGCTCTGCAGTTACAGTGCTTGCTGTGTGAGCAACAGAACCTGAGTTTGGAGTCTGAGAGCCCACAGAAATGCCAGGGGGGCATGGTGGCTTGCCCGTGGTTCCAGCCTCAGAGATGGAGACAGGATCCCCTGAACAAGCTCTGGGTTTCACCGAGAGAACCTGTCTTAATGAATCAGACGGAAGAGCACTCAGGAAGATTCCCGGTGTCAATCTTGGGCTGCCACATGCATGCACTCCGGCAACACACATGCAAACATGCACACACACACACCACACACATACACCATGAAAAGGAAAAAAAGACGTAAGTTACCTCAGTGTTTTCCGCATTAAACCTATGACGCCCAATAATTTCAGGGGTGATCTCCATTACATCGAAATAAAAGCCTGAAGCAAAACCAGGAAGAGATTAGCTGCCAGGGACCCAGAACAAAGAACAGTTTCTTAAAAGTCTTCAAAAACGGTGAAGCAAAGTTACCTCATCTGCACCTCAGGCCTCCTCCCATCCCCTCGAGGAGCCCTACAGTATCCTCAGTCATTCTCTCCCATAGAACAGGGGGGACTGGGATGGCCTGGGCTGTTCTGAGGTAACTCTTCTCACTTCCCCTCAGCAGCTCCCTAAACCCTGAGCACCAACTAAGGTGTGCACAGAAGACATGGTCCTTCCTTCCTCAGGACGTGGCCTGGGTGCTATATTCTTCCTAACACAGCCTTGTGTCTGGGGCAGGAAATTGCGGACAGAGAAGCAGCAGGGCTCAGTAGACCCTGGGGCTGCCATTTCGTCACTAGGGGCTTTGAAGGGGTAGAAGATATAGCTAGTCTGACTTTCCACACCCAAGGGAGCCTCGTGATCCCACCCTCAGAACCTGGGGGCCCACACCAGCTTGTGAGGCTACAAGTGTAGACAAAAAGGACTCCCCAAACTCCTCCACGCCCCCAACTCATGGTGTTCGAAGCCCTCCTGCCCCTGTCACAGGGCCACCCTACCCAAGTTTCCCTTGTTCCCCATCTCCGTGGACTGCAGAGCCTTAGAGAACTTGTTCCAGGAACAGGAAGCAGACTCATCTCGGATCTTCTCTCTCATAAGGGAGCCATTTTTGAAGCTGCAGAAATACACACAGCGTGAGCCCTAGGCTTCCAGGTTTTGTGGTGTTGTTTGGAACCCAGGTGCTCCACTAGGCAAGGATTCCACCATTAAACTTGACATGCAGACTGGACCCAGGGGTTTTAGAAGAGTTCTGGAGAGATGGGTCTCCAGGTCAGGCTGGACCACAACTCCTGGGCTGGGCACAGCAGGCAGCCTGATCACAAGTATCTGAGGTTCTCCTGGGGTTCCATGGGCATCCTGGAAGGCGCTGGACTCACACTTATTCTGGGCTCTGTTTATGCTGGAAGCTGCCACAGTGGGGTCCGACAGGGCGTCCTGTACCTTGTATCAGCTCTCCAATGGGGCAGCTACTACCACAACTAGACCTGAACATTCTCCAGCGGTCCCTGGTGCTTACAGCTCAGAAGCCTTCTAAACCAGGTAGCTTCCAGCAGGTTCCAAAGGTCTATGGTCAGGACTTGGAACACACACCTCCTGTGAGAACCCTCAGGAAGCTAGCTGTCCCCCAGACCATGTGCTGAAGGTCAAGTTAGATATGTCAGAGCACCATGAAGGACTCTGGCGTTGGAGGTAGAGTTTGAATCCAGGCTTGGGGGACTGTAGGTCTTGGCCTCTTCCCCAGATAGTTCTACTGTCAAGCAGGAACTTGTGTCCCTGTGGTCTTGGCTACCCATGAGGCAATTTAGTAGGAATGCCTTGGGGTGTTGGTTGTGCCGAATCGGTCTGCACCTCCCTCCCCCGACCCAGAGATTCCAGGATTACCACAGAAGTGCCATGTAGTGCTTCGTGTCTACTGGGTTGCAGAAGATGTGGCCTTCCAGGGCAGGCGTGGGCTCCTGAAGCCAGAGAAATAGGGTGTCGCTGGTGCCCAGGCTGACCTGAGGAGAGCAGAGTAGAGGGTGAGGTCCTGGGGCTTGGCTACAAATGCTCCCTTTCTGCCAGTGACTACTCCGCATCCTGCTCCCCCTCACCCAATCACTTCCTTCCTCATACTGCAGGTGACAACTGCCACCTCCTCAGAGACACTTTTTTTTTTTTTTCTCAGAGACACTTTTTCTTGATTTCCCATACCAGATGAGTTCAAGGTCTGCTACCCAGATCCAGGCTCTCATGGACACCATTATTGACTTTCTAGAACTCAATACAAAATCATGAAGATAATGGTTTCCCAAATGGCTTCCCTGCTGGATGTAGAAAGCCACAGATTAAATCTTCCCACATACCCAGGAGTTCACAGCCCATGTCCAGCGCTCATGCACTATGCCCAGCAGACTAGTCACTGTCAAGCAGACAGGTCATGCTTGACATCAGCAAAGGGCAACGTCTGTCTAAGAAGGACAGTGGGCCACCATCCTCTTTAGAGGCAGCAGACCCCCTGGTGTGTAGCAAACACACCGCTGGGGCTCAGCATTGTGGTCCCCAGGACAGAAAGTCTGTAGGTGTGAGGAGTTACCTTACCGCAATATCACCTTCCTCCAGCCTCATGCCTGCCAGCGACGCTGAGAATGAGAGCGAAACCTCTGGTTAGCAGGAGTCACATGACCCACAAAGCAAAGCGCAGTAACCATGCGGACAGCAGCACAGATACCACCTTCTGCCTTAACCCACAGTTCAGCGAGCTGAGTTCAAGGAGCCCAAAATGTGGCAGGGGTCAGAGGGTGGGCTGCTCTAGCCAAGGCCCCGATTTGGGCTGACAAGTCTATTCTCTCAGGGATTCCAACTCCCCACCACTGCCTGGTTCTCCAAGAAGTCCAGAGAAGCAAGCAGGCCAGGCCACGGCATCAAGAGCATACAGGAAAGACGAAGGTGAGTCGGGAGTGCACCGAATCGTCCTCAACCAGGACAAAGAAGGGCTGAGGTCCTGAGGACTGTCCCCCCCCACCCAGACGCAGGGCCCCCAGTAGCAATCCTCTGCCCTCTTTGCTGACACACCCCACTACTGAAGAAGACACGGCACACAGCTGGTGCTCACTAATGCTGAGTGAGTGAACTGAGTGATAGAAAATGGGGCTGGATCAGACACCTCTGAACTCAGCTGGAGGCTGTGCTTCCAGGCTGCTCACGCCCAAGCACAGGAGACAGTGCAAAGCTCCCTCCACGGGAGGCCAAGTAAGGGCAGGACAGCTGAAGCCTGGGCACTAGGACAGCCAGGGGATCAAAAGGATGAAAAATGCCCACCCACGAGCCTACAGAGACGCCAGCAAGGAGAACCCCTTAGATCTAATGACGTCAAAACAGTGTCCCGAAGGAAGGGCTTTGAGGGTGGCCAGGACAGGGCTGAGACTGAGACAAAGAATCAAACTTCAGAGGGAAAAGAGAACACCACAGAAGGCTTCATCAAGAAGCTGGACTGTGGGCTGAGCATGGTGGCATGCACTTATAGCCCCAGTGTTAGGGACTCAGCGTTGGGGAGGTAGAGACCCAATAGATCTTTGAGGCTCTACCACCAACCAGCCTAGTCTACCTGAGAGTTCCAGGTTAGTGAGAAACCCTACTTTAAAAAAAAAAAAAAAAGGTAGGCAGCATTATGAGGAATGGCAGACAGCTGAGGTTGTCCTCTGGTCTACACATGCACACACGAGTACATCTGCATACACATATGTGTACACACAGAGAGCCATGAACAAACAGGAAGATGGAGTGGAATTCTTTAAAAGTCCATTATGAACCAGGTGTGGTGGCTCACATCCATATTCCCCATACCCAGGGAGAGAGGACTAATGAGCATCTAAGGAGAGCCTGGGCTACAATGGTGAGACCCAGGCCTTCAGAGGGAGGCCCCATCTCAATTACACATCTATGGAAAAGGAAGGCGGGAAGTCCAGCAACCCATACTCACTTGGAGAGCAGTTCCTCCTGAGGCACTTACCTGGATTGTCCCCCGTGAAGGCCACCACTTTGCATGCTGGAGGGAATCCATAGCGCTGGACATAGTAGGAAGAAATGGCTCCCTAAAGAGAAAGAGCACCCGTGTTCTGCTGAGGTGACCACAGCCTGCTCAGCACAGCCATGCACATCACCAACCAGGAGACTCCTGGCTCCAGATCACTGGTGCTGAAGGAATCTTCCACCTCTCGGGCCATGAGGAGGCTGCAGGCGTCTGTGGCCGAGCCTTGGAGCTCCATCATCCTTCCTAGCCACACAGAGCAGAAGGAGTACAGGTTTGGAACCACAGGCCTGAGGTCACGTCCAGCATCATGGGAGTCTGAGATCAAGGGGAGTTAGAACATAGCAATCTCTAACTTGTACCTACTTGTGAACACCAAATTCTGGATACAACGTTTAAGAAAAGAAAGTAACAGGACATTGGTAAGCAAGCTCATAGATACAGCCAATGCCTTATTGGCTTGTTTATCAGACCAGCAACCAGACTAATAGTCAGACAGGCAAGTGCAAAGAACAGTGTTCTAAAGAAAACAAAGCAAGCTGAAGACCAGTCTGGACTACATGAGACTGTCTCAAGAAAAAGGGGGTAGGTTAGAGGTGTAGCTCATTTGTCAGAATGCTCAACTAGCCTCCACAAAACACTAGATTTGATCCCCAGCTCCACATAAAACCACACACGGCAAGGGGGCTGGAGAGATGGCTCAGCGGTTCAAAGCCCTTGGTGCTACAGCAGAGACCTGGTTTAGTTTCCGGCACCCACACGTTGCCTCACAACCACTTGTAACTCCAGGTCCAGGAAATCTTCTAACTGTGGCACTGCCTGCACATGTTGTACACACAGACATGTAGGCAACCACTCTCACATGAAAAATAAATAATCTTAAAAAAAATTTAAATTAGGCATGGTGGTGTACATGTAATCTTAGCACTCAGAAGATCAAAATAGTGGGTCAGAAGTTTAGGGTCAGCCTGGGCTACACAGCAAGTTCTGGGCCAGCCTGGGATCCCAGAGACCCTGTCTCAATAACAACAACAATAATAATAATAATAATAATATATTATTATTATATTATAATATTAATATATTATTAATATATAATAATAATATTAATAATATATAATAATAATAATTATTATTATTATAAAGAAAATTAACCAAAAATGACAGTTCAGGGGAGGGGACCCCTTTAAAACAAGAGAGGAGACCATCTCTCCTCAAACTGATAAATATTCTTTAGAAAGAAGTTAGAAAAGGCAGGGCATGGTGGTTGATGCCTTTAATTCCAACACCCTGGAAGCTGAGACAGGAGGATGGCCATATAAATTCAAGGCCAGTCTGGACTACATAGCATTAGGCCAGCATGAGCTACACAATAAAATTGCCTTAAAAAATTTTGTTTTGTTGTTTTGTTTTTTGAGACAGAGTTTATCTGTGTAGCCCTGGATGTCCTGGAACTCACTCTGTAGACCAAGCTGGCCTTGAACTCAGAAATCCGCCTACCTCTGCCTCCTTAGTGCTGGGATTAAAGATGTGCACCACCACCACCACCACCACCATCTGGGAAAAAAACACATTTTAAAAGATTCTTTCCCCAGTGTATGGGAAGAAAATTTTGTTCCAGCCAGCAATGTTTTGGGTTTCCCTGAGAACAAGCCATCCCCTGGGAAAACAAATGTCTGACCTAGGTTGCCTCAGAAGCCAGGGTGTGATGGGGCCTGCATGCAGGTTAACTCAGAGTAGTGACCCAGGAGACTAGAGAAAACAGGAGGGCAAGAGGCCTAAGAGTCCACCATCCCACTGGGCACCCCAAAGGCAACTGAGGCTGAAGCCACAGAGGAACCTCTGAAAGCTGGGACTGGTCCTGAGGACTGTCTCCCTGGGGACAAGCAGGAGGCAGTCGCTCACCCACAGGCTGTCATCCTCTTTGATGACGGCTGCCCCCGCCCCCCCACGCTCACAGGACACACGAGTCAGGGAAGCCCAATAGAGAAAGTATGGTTCCAGCAGGGGTGACACCTGCATGAAGCCACAGTGACTTCTCATCATCATTTGATGCATGGTCAGTAAGTAAAGATGCATTTTTCAGAACCGGCTCTTTCCAGTTCCTCCAACACTCGCCTCTGAAAAGATTCTCGTAGATGCATTCTTGGCGTAGGGCAAGCAAAGCCTTAGGCAAAGCCTTAGACAAAGAGTTGGTCTCGATTTCACATGAAACAAAAGACCATGGATGGCAGTTAACATTCCAGGGGCTCAGTATACAGACAAAAAAAACAAAAATAAAAGCAAAATTCCCACACTTCAACAATCAGGCCACATCCACTTACTTGGGGCTTGACCCCTAGTGACCCATGATATCTTATATATAACTGAAGCCTAACTTCTTTGTTGTTTGTTTTTTGAGACAGGGTATCTCTGTGCAGCCCTGGCTGTCCTGGAACTCGCTCTGTAGATCAGGCTGGCCTGGAACTCAGAGATCCGCTTGTCTCTGCCTGGGATTAAAGCCCAGCCAAAGCCAATGCCCCAGTCTCAAGTAAAACAATGTATGCTGTAACATTTGCTACTTAGCAAGGCAACTTGGTATCCTCCTGTCCACACTGACATGGACCCTACACAATGGGACAAGAGCTAAGGCCAATTAACTGCCCCTGGCTGCTGTACATGAACTCCCGCTGTCTCTCAGCAGTGTGATTCTCTCTGGACAGAGGCCCCTGTGTTTTAACTAACTCCCCCTTTGTTTATGCCTTGGTAAATTCCTCTAATGCCTGCTTCACATGGAAGTTGCCGGTTTTCTGTTTGCCTTTTCTGTCTTTCTGGCTTGTGGCACCCATGTCTTGCACTGTAGGCTTCCCTGAGCAGGACTGTTGACACTTCAGCTCCGCCCACTGGCTTCACAGCACACCTTGGATAACAGTGGTTTGGCTATGATGTTCTGCCCATGGTAGCAGGTCAATGAGACTGAAAACTGTGGATATGCCTGAGCATGGAACAGCCCATCTTCCTGGTGGCCCACCACCAGTTCCATGAAGCCCCCTCTCCTTCCTTCACACTCAGCTGTCTGTCCCATATGGGGTTCTTTCTGATTGTTCTGACTTCACATGTGCGGCATGTGTGTCAAAAGATACCATGGACTCTCTTTACTCCCGTGCCTCTTCAGGATAGTCAAGAACAGACCCGGCCAACCAGATCACACTTGGGTGTTCGGTTCATATCCATTCCAAATGGGTGGCACTACACTCACGGTCAAATGCCCTTAACTTACTAGTGTGTCCAACCACCATCTGAAATCCTTTCAACATACCATATCTCATCTCATTTGCATGGGAGTCTTCTAAGGTAGACAGTATTATCTCCAGATGGGGAAACTAAATTGGAACCCTGAGTAAACAGAGGCAGGTCAAGCTAGATGTGAGGTGCATGCCTTTAACCTCAGCACTGGAGGTCAGGGGTAGGTGGATCTCTAAGAGTTCTAGGCCAGCCTGGTCTACATAACAAGTTCCAGGCCATCTAGGGCTATATAGAGACCCTGCCTCAAAACAAAGCAAAAACAATAACAATAAACTATGAACAGGCAAGCTTGAGCAAAGTCAGGGTTTAGCCTCAGTCGATGTGATGCCAGGGCCTGTCAGAGCCTTAGTGATTCTGGTTTCCAGAGCCTGCCTGCTGCAAGCTTCCATACCAGTGACCATAATTTCAGCACTCTGTGCCTTTTTACCCTTCCATGTGCAGAGACCCAGAAATCCTTCAGATAGTTTTGGAATCTAGCTCTGCCATGCACAAGCCCCTTATGCAGATATTCAGATATTCTGACTAATGTCAAATGCTGAGTTTAGGCTTAAATGCAAACGTGTGTGTGTGTGTGTGTGTGTGTGTGTGTGTGTGTGCACACACATGGATGTGTGCACCTCCGCAGGCTCCACCAGCAGTGCCAGTACCCACAGTAGTCATCACTGAAAAAGAAGACTTACCACAACTGAGCACGAAGGAACCGGTGATCCGAGCTTCTCCTCCAAATGGGGGGCACAGGCACCAAGACAAGCTTGGGACCAGACTTTGTCCTGGATCTGCAACAAATTCATTCCAGAACCTAAGGAAGGAAGGAAGGAAACAAAAATAAAAGCATCTGGAGGCATGGGGGCTTTGGTAGAGATAGGTGAAATTGGCAGATAAAATTAATTCTCTAGTGTAAATGTATGGCTGGGTCTCTTTCTTTGTTTTTTGCTTAAGATTTATTTATTTGTATTTTATGTGTAGGAATGTTTGCCTGCATGTATGACTGTGCACACACATTCACACAGGACCAGTGGAAGCCAGAAAAGAATGTCATATGCTCCTGAAACTGGAGTTACTGATGGTTGTAAGCTGTCGTGTGGGTGCTGGAAACTGAGCTCAGGTCCTCCACAGGAGCCCTCCACAGGAGCACTGAGCCACCTCTCCAACCTTGTAGCTGGATCTATTTCATCACAGTGGGAAGGCAGTACACTCTGAATGTCCTGAACCCAAGAGCCAAAGGGCAGCAGGGCCCATGTAAGTATACCACCACATCGTCACCTCCTCCAAATGCTCTCCACAGACTCCCGTCACATGGGGAGCCTGAAAAATCTGCTGTTCTGAGGCCTGCCAGGAACAGGCATGTCAACAACATGTTAACCAGAAAGTGTTCCCTATGTCCCATGGGTTTCAAGGCATCCAGAGGCAGCCTTGACAGAGGGCAGCACTCAGAGATTTCCCAACCTCATGGCTTTTCCAGGAAAAGACACATAAGATGGGGTCCTTATGATGGTATTTTTATACTTTTAAAGGTTTATTTATTTATCTATTTAGTTAATGTGCACTGGTGTTTTGCCTGTATACACTTTCTGTGAGGATGTTGGATCACTTGGAACTGGAGTTATAGACAGTTGTGAGCTACCATGTAGGTGCTGGGACTTGAACTCAGGTACTCTGGAAGATCAGCCAGTGCTCTTAACAGCTGAACTATCTCTCCCAAGATTTATTATTTTTAATAATGTGTTTATATGTCTGTCTGTGGTTATGTGCACATGACAGCAATCACCCAAGGAGCCCAGAAGAGGCTGCTGGATCCCCTGAAGCTGAAGGTCCCAGTGGTTGTGAGCCACCAGACATGGGTGATGGGAACTAAACTTGGGTTCTCTGCAAGACCAGCGCATGCTCTTAACCACTGAGCCATCTCTCCAAAAGAGACCTGAGCCGCACACTTGCTGTTTCCACATGTCATGATACAAGAAGGCCTCACTAGCTGCCAAACAGGTTCAAGTGCCTGAAATCAAAAAATCATTTTTTCTTTTTCTTCTTAAGACAGGGTCTCATACCCCAGGCTGATCCCAACCTTACTATGTAGCTGAGCACGATCTGGAACCTCTCTTGTCCCCTCTCCAACCCCCAAGGGCTGGGACAACAGGCATACACCACTGTATCCAGCTTTACAGGGGGCTAGGAATTGCCCAGGGCTTGCTTCATGAATTCTAGGCAAGCACTCTACCAACTGAACTGTGTCACCAGCCCCTAAATAAACTTCCACTCTTTGTATATTACCTGGCCTCAGGTATTTTGCTATAACAGCAGAAAACGGACTAAGATCCTCTTACACCCATCCTTGAGCTCTTTCAGCAACTTCCTCCGAGCTTCTTCTCTCTGCCGGCATCATGTCTATTTCATCAGTTCTGATACTAAAAGCTACCAATTCTGAGCAGGGCACGGTGGCAGACATTTGTAATCAAAGTACCTCAGGAGGCAGAGGCAGAAGGATTTCTATGAGCTTGAAGCCAGCCTGGGCTACATATTGAGTTCAAGGCTAGCCTGAGGCACACAGCAAAATCCTGTTTCATCAAAACTAAAACCAGAGGCTAGAGAGACGGCTCAGTGATTAAGAGCTTGTGTGGTGATATATTGTTTTTATATATCTATATTTTTGTAATCTGGGAAATAAAACTTGCCTGAAGATCAGAGGACAGAGCCAGCCACAGAGTTAGCCATAGAGTCAGGCAGTGGTGGCACACACCTTTAATCCTAGCACTCAGGAGGCAGAGGCAGAGATCTGTTTGGATTTCTGTGAGTTCAAGGCCACACTGGACTACATGAGATTAATCCAGTCTAAAAAAGAAACAGAGCCAGGCAATGGTGGCACACACACACACCTTTAATCCTAGCACTAGGGAGGTTGAAACAGGAAATGATATGGCTGGGTGGAGAAAGAAATATAAGGCGGAAGGAGACAGGAATTTGCTCTCTTGCAGATGCTCTGACAGGCTGAGGAGTTGGTGAGGTAAGAGGTGGTGGCTATGGCTTGCTCTGCTTCTCTGATCTTTCTGGCTCTGGTTTTTATTATAAGACCATTTAGGATTCGTGCAACAGCCTTGTCCTACTCTTGTAGAGGATCCAACTGGTTTCCAGTACCCACATCAGGTGCCTCACGGCCTCCTACAGCTCCAGCTCCAGAGGGGGCCGATGCCTCCATGGGCAACTGCACACAGGTACGAGTGCGCGCAAACACACACACACACACACACACACACACACACACACGCATAATTAAATAAAGTATATCTATTTTTTAAAACCCTAAAATCAAAACAAAACAAAATCCCAAATGCTGAGTATGGCAGTACACAACTGTTATCCCAGAAATTAGAAGGCAGAGGCAAGAGGTCAGGAGTTCAAGGTAATCCACAGCTTCATTGTAAGCTTAAAGCCAGCCTGGGCTACAAGAGACCGTATCTCACAGAATAAAATTAGACTAAATAATAAATAAACACAATTCTCATAAATTTGCCAAATATGAGCAAAACAATAAGTAGCTTGTGAGAGTGGAATCCCAATATGGCCCCTGATGATTCTCGCCTCAGGTACTCACACCTTTCGAGGTGACCCCAACCCTGTCCCAGGCTGGTCCCTGTGATCAGAAGGATGGAACTGAAGGGAGGACTTCGTCACTTCCAAGATCAGCAAGGAGCAACTACAGCTTCTTCTTGGCCCTTCTCTCATCGCCCTCTCCCTCCCCGACTCCCTCCCTGCACCCCTGGCTGCCAGTTTGCCTACCTTGTGAGTGGTCTTGAGCCAGGACCACCCAGTCCAGCTAGTGCCACATTCCAGACTAAGGGATACTCAGGTACTAAGTGAGAACTTAACATTCTCCATCTTCAGCTGGTAAGTGATGGGGACACTTGTAACACAACAGAAGATAACTAGTAGTCCTTCCTTCTTGGGAAATGATGAGAGAGCTGCCTGACTGGCACTCACCCAGGCTGGATGAGGCGCTTGCAGTCACCATGGCCACCCTGCATGTGAACAAGCGTCTCCCCATGCTCTGAAGACTTACCGTCACTGTAGTCGATGGGCGAGTACCCCCCCAGGAACAGAGAAGCAGCAAAGCTACTGACCAAGGAAATCCTCTGGAAAAGAAGGAAGCAGGGTGAGAGAGGACTTGCTTCCACACACCCTAAGCTACAGAACGCTTCACGCACACACACGCATGCACACGCACACACGCACAGGCACACGCACAGGCACACGCACGCAGGAACAGAAGCTGAAACTTCAGCAGGTGCTGATAGAGATGAAGTATTCATTCAGAAGCAGCCAGAGTTCTGGGTAGTACTGGTTTAGGCCACAAAGCCATCATGACTGGGACAAGGAAAGCTAAAGCCCTGTGAACATGCTGCACTTAGGCAGGCTGGTTTTCCATCTGGAATCCATTCATACACCCTCTACTCCTCACTCCTCTTCTGTGTCTTTCGCATTTGGTCACAGGGAAGTGGACGGGTGGCCACAGAACACAGACTGTGCCAAGACTCTCAAGGCTACCACGAGTTTAAAGACAAACTGACCCCGGCCCCAGAAGCTGCGACACCCAGCCATGCCCCCAAGAGAATCGCTGATGGGCAGTAAACACCAGCCTGAGACTCTAAAGCCACCTTCCCACCCAGGGCTTCTAGACTCGAGAAGAGAGCCGTCACCTCTAGTCCCTGTTGGGACGTACGCCTTGATTCCACACATATAACTTACGGAGGCTTTCATTCCTCAACGGCTAATGCCGCAAAGTAATCTGAAACTTGAGTCATTAAATAATGAAATGCAGCCAGGTATAGTGGTACAGCCCTGTAATCTTAGCACTCGGGGCTGAGGCAGGGGTTTGAAGCCAACCCGGTCTACAGGGTGAGTTCAAAGCTAGACTAGGTTACACAGCAAACCGTAATCAAAACAAAACACAAAATGCTGCATGTGGCAGGGCACACTTGTAATTTTAGCTGTAATTTGGATGGTGGAGGGAGGAGGATCAGGAGTTCAAGGTTATCCTTAGCTTCATAGAGAACAACCTGGGCTACATGAGACAGTCTCCAAAAAAAAAAGTAAATAAGTAAGTAAAGAGAATAAATGTTTATAACTCTTATGGATTTGTCAAACAGGTACAAGAGCACAATACGTGGCTGGCTGTGTGAATCCGGCTTCAGGATGGTCCCTGACCAACCCACTCTCTGTGTTGGCAGCGCTATCCAAGAGCTGGGGCTTCGGACTGAATCGAAAGGAGAAGGTGAGGTGAGCATCAGCATTCGTCTCTCTGTGCTTTCTGTAAGGTTTATTTTTCTTTATGTGTGTGAGCGTTTGTCTGCACGCATATATACTGTGCACCCTGCGTGCCTGGTGCTCACAGAGGCCAGGGGAGCAAGTCCAATCGCCTGGAACTGGAGTGACAGATGCCATGTGGGTGCTGGGAACTAAACCCAGGTCCTCTGCAAGAGCAGCCGGTGCTCTTAACGTCTGAGCCACCTCTCCAACGTGACCAGCTGCCTCAAGCTCCTGACGCTTCGGCTGCCCCGCCGCGGTGGACTTGCACCCGCGACCTGGGGGCCAAAGCAAACTCTTCCTTCTCTTTGCTGCTTCCATTGGTTATTTTGCCACAGCAAGAAGAAAATTAACCACAGCAGGGGCCAAGCACGGTGGGGCGCACCCGTAACCCCGGCACTCGGGGAGCCGAGGCCGGGGGAGCAAGCCTTCCACGATAGCCTGCACTACACAGTTAAATGCTGCTGCCAAAAAGAAAAATAAAGAAAAGGAAAGGAAAAACAAGGAAGGAGGGCCAGCAGATGGCCCAGCAGGTTTGAGCACTTGCTAGCAAGAACGACAACTTGAGTTCCGTCTCTGGGCCCCAGGTGGTGTAAGGAGAGAACCAACTCCCATAAGTTGTCCTCTGACCTCCACACACACACCCATACACACAAATAAGTAAATGGGATAACTGTGAAAGAAAGGAGGGAAGGAGAAAGGAAGAACATCCTAAGCAATTTTATCGTTGTGCAAACACCATCCAGTATGTTTAAACAAATCTAGACAGGCCAGCCCAGAGCACGCCTAGGCTGTACGGTGCAGCCCATGGCTCCTGGGCTACTACACACAACTGTGGCACAGTGCCCTCTGTGGATCTAAAAGTAGAAAAGATAGAGGGGGTTTTGCCTTTACTTTTAATTTGTTTTACTGTATTTATTTATCATTTATTTATCACACACACCATGGCACATATATGGAGGTCAGAGGGCAGCTTTCAGGAGTTGGTTCTCTCCTTCCACCCTGTAGGTCGTGGGGATCAAACTCAGGGGGTCAGGCTTGGAGGCAAGCACCTCAACCCAGTGAGCCATCTCAACAGCCCTCACTCTGAATCACTTAACACCTGCTCACCAAAGGCATTAGCCAATGCATGTAAGATGCGTTTGTGTTGAGGCGAGTGTGACAAAAAGGACTGAAGTGTGACTTTGATGGAACATGAAGGCTCACCAACCTCGGAGTGTGCATAGGCCTCGGGGTTTTGCTGGAAAAGCTTTGCTATCTGGTTCCCTGTAAAGCGCTGGGGGAGAAAAAAAAGACCATAGATTCGTAGACACTCAGATCCTACACAGAATAACCTTAAAGTGAGGTTAGCATAGAATACCAATAGCTTTGAGAAACCCCCAAATCTAGAAATGCTTGTTACCAGCTCAACACGAGAGACGGTGTATTTTGGCCTTTGAGTCCTGAAAATGTTCTTGGTAATGAGCTCTTAGGCAGCCAGCAATCCCTATGCACCCACAGACAGGGCAGTAACCCCCGTACTGGGGGGTAGGGGGGGCGTCTCACTCATTAATTAGCTCTGTGACTAGCCCTTTTTATAACTGTCCTTAAAATATATTTACTCGTGTAGTTAGTGTGTACGGATCTGTGTCTGAGTGTGTGTCTGTGCACCATGTGTGCAGGAACCTCCAGAGATCAGAAGAGGGAATAAGATCGCCTTGGAGCCACAGGTAGTTATGAGCTGTCATGTAGGGGCTGGGAACTGAACCCAGGTCCTCTGCAAGAGCAGCCAGTGCTGTTAACCACAAAGCCCCCTTCCCAGTTCCATGAGACCAGAAGCAGGGGCTCAGGTATTCTCCTTGTGGAAACCGTATTCCTAGTTGTTCTAACCGGGTTTTTAAATGTTTTGCCTTAGCCGGGTGGTGGTGGTGCACGCCTTTAATCCCAGCACTCTGGAGGCAGAGGCAGGTGGATACGGTGAGTTGAAGGCCAGCCTGGGCTACTGAGCAAAATCCAGGACAGGAAAAAAAAATTTTTTTTGCCTTTATTTTTACTTTATTTATGAGGGAGTTATATATGTGCCTTCCTCATGTAAATAAAATGTGTGTGTGTGTGTGTGTGTGTGTGTGTGTGTGTGTGTCCATGTAGATGCCCAAGGAGGCCAAAAGTGGGTGTCCAATACCCTGGAGCTGGGGTTACATGCAGGTGCTAGTCACCTGATGTCCTGGGAACTGAACCTCTGCAAGTGCAGTATGAACTCTGACCTGCTGAGCAATCCCTAGACCTCCATCCCCCTACTTAAGCCACAGTCATGCGACTCAAGATAGCCAATCACAATGAACTCTGGGACAGTGGCTAAAGCCTTGGGACCCTTGATTTAAGTCTGCTGGACTCTATCTCCTTTCAGCTTCATTGCTATCATGAGGTTACAGATCATGAGTCTGAGGCAGCACACCCCTCCCCCATGCAGTAGATCCAGTGAGGGATGCAGCCGTGCTCATAACCCAGCCCTGGCCTGGGACCACATGCAAGGACCTTGTCATTGCCTGCTAAATGAGACAGGACAACCTGGACCAGAATCCAGGGTCAACGTGTTCCAACCCAGCTTCAGGGAACGACACTAGCATCACTTCAGATGATCCCTGGCATCCCCCCGCTCCCCAGGCTGGCTGCCCACTACATCCCCCCAGAGCCTTATATCCTGACATGCGTGTTACCTGACTTACCTCATAGGCCCGGGACCCTGTGAGGCAGCTGAGAGCCCGGGCCCCACCCACAGCAGCCTCCAGCTGGCGGCACTGGGCTGTGGTACTGGAGTCCATCCATATTGGACAGTCGCTGATGGAGAAGCAGTCCTAGAAAGAACAGCAGAGTTCAGGCTTTCCTTCTACCACTGACTACAGGCAACCCTGGGGCTGGCAGTCACACTGCCCATCATATCAGGAAGACCCTGTGAACAGGCCCTCTGCGGGACCAGTGAGGCCTCTCCAGAAAGCCTGAGGCTGGGTGATCTCTGTTAAAGACACCTGGGCACATCAGGCTACAGGAGACAAGGCAGAGGGCAACAGTGGCACCACAGTGCACGTTTGGAGCTTTGGAGACAGGAGGAAAGGGAAACTGGAGACCCCACCTCCCAGCATCACCAAGGGCCCACAGCTGTTCTGTGAAGGAAGGCACTCATTAATGAGGGTGTCATCTGCACTCCTGGGCAACTCCAAGGAGACCTCAGCCTGAGGGCTGAGCAGACCACATTCCACCTTCTCACACTCGTGACAATGCGGCGAGGCCTCAGACTGCAGGGTTCCTGCACACAGGGGTCCCTCTGCATGGTTTGCAGAAGTTTATTAGATTCACAAGCATCTTCACCTGCAACTGCTGATGTAACGGGAGAGTTGGCGACAGGCTCGACAGCGCCAGGCTGGCTCCAGTCTTCCAGTACACGCTTCCATGTTGCTGTGGAGGGGAATTCAAGCACATGTTCATCTACCATGCCTGGAGTCACAGCCTCCTGCAGACGCAGAGCCAGACCTCAAGCCAAAAAAACCCCAAAACAACAAAAACCAGTCTCCAAGCCTCTACCACCTCTCTGTCACATAACTCAGTGCCTTTACGATGCGTGGTTTTCACTTTTATAAAATGAGAAGGAACTCCTTCCTATCACCTCAAAACTCCTAAGGAGGGTTCTGGAACCATCAGTCTGTATTGTGTATCTTTTGTCAAACTGTACTAATTTCTCAAATATCACCCACAGTAGTGCCTGAGGTTGTCTCACGGCATTTATTCACTTAACAAACATATTGGGCAGCAAGATCATGCCAGAGTTAATAGCTTTTTACTGACCCTGATGTCCAGGACCATGAACGTGAGTGAGGGAAAGACACAAAAATGCAATTACAAGCCCTGTGGAGGGCTCAGGCGATGCTCGGTTGTTAAAGTGCGTTTCTTGCAAGCATGAGGACCTGAGTTCGGTCCTGTATTTAAAAAATAACCTGTGGGGCTGGAGAGATGACTCAGTGGTGGAGAGCATGGCTGCTCTTCCAGAGGGCCTAGCTTCAACTCCCAGCACCTACATGGTGGTCCCCAAACACCTGTAACTCCAATTCCAGAGGATCTGATATTCCCGTCTGGTCTGCAGGCACCAGGTGTGCATGTGGTACACAGCCATGCCTGTAGACAAAACACTCATACACAGAAAATAAACAATAAATAAATAATCTGGCATGGTGGTGTGTGCTTATAATCCAGCACTGGGGAGGTGGGGACAGACAGGTTCCTGGGGCTCACTGGCTGGTCACTCAGCCTAGTCTACTTGTTAAGCTCTAGAACAGTGAGAGACCCTGTCTCAAAAAGCAAGGATGACACCCAAGGTTGTCCCCTGACCAGCCATATGGACAGACAGACATGGACATATGCACCCTCACACACAAACCTGTGGAGCCACAGTAATGAGAAAACGGAGAAAACAGCCGGTGGGTGTACAGACTGGGGCATGGACAGGATGGCAGGACAGAGCTCCAGGAAGAGGAAAAGCTGCAGAGAGCTGGGAACCTGCTGCCAAGCCTGACGACCTGAGTTTGATCCCCAGTGCCCACACGGTAGAAGAACCGACTCCCAGAAGCTGTCTTGAGACCTCCACACACTTGCCCCAGCATAGTGTCACAAATACACACATACACGAAATATTTTTTGTATTTTAGAAAAGAGTAGCTAAAATTTAAGAAAGTGTATTATGTTCCAGGCACTGTCCTATGTATTTAAGTCACAGTGACCCTGTGTGAGATAGGGGTGTGGAGGCCCCAGGAGTCTGGGTGATGTGACTTGGGTCAGGCTTCTAGGTGGCCTAGCTGGGCACGCCCAGAGCACCTCTTCTGGTTGGCAGCACCACCACCAGCTCAGAATCACCACTGGGACTAGAGAACTTGAGGACCTCAGCACAGTGTCTGGTACACACTCAGGCTCAGTTAATACTCTGGACAACAGGAATACTACAACTTTCTACTGAAAACACTCTCAGGGCTGGAGGGGTGGCTCAGCGGTTAAGGGAGCTTGCTGCTTTGGCAGACGACCCAAGTTTGGTTCTCAACACCCACATCAGGGGTGCTCACAATTGCCTGTAACTCCAGCTCCTGGGGAACCAACATCCTCTTCTGGCCTCCTAAGGGTACCTGCACTTAGGTCTCACACACACACACACACACACACACACACACACACACACACACCACACATTAAAAAGAAACACATAAAACCGCTCTCATTGTTAGTATCACTCCTTATTGTTTTTCCTTCCAAGAACTAGAAAGCAATTTTAGTGCCACCAAACAGCCCCAATAAATCCATATTTAATGTTCTCTCCAACCCTTATGGGATCTGTGCATAGTTCCCTATCAACTGTCTTACTTTACTATTGTTTATTTACTGAGTACTGAGGAGTCAACGCCAGGCCTCACGCATGCTAGGAAAGTGCTCTACAACTGAATTATATCCTAGCCTTCTAATTTATTTTGAGACAGGATCTCATTAACTTGCCCAGGCTAGCTTCAAACTCACCCTGTATAGCCCAGGTAGGCCTTGAACTTACAATCCTCTTGCCTTAGCCTTGCAATTAGCTGGGATTACAGGCCTACACCACCAAGCCCACCTAAGTGTCCTATTTATACAATGCCTTATCGCAGAAGCATCTTAGATCCTTTTGGAAGAAGATCAGCCATACAGCCCCTAAGGTGAACAAGCTGGAGGTACTGTCACTACCAAAGAAATGTGTACTCACTTTTGAGGCTAGCCTGGTCTACAGAGCCAAGTTCCAGGACAGTCAGGGCTACACAGAGAAACCCTGTCTGGAAAAAATCTAAAAAGAAAAAGAAAAAGGGAGGGAGGGAGGGAGGGAGGGAGGGAGGGAGGGAGGGAGGGAGGAAGGAAAGAAAAAGAAAAGAAAGAAAGAACTGCGCACTCCACGGGATGCCATCAGCTCAGCACCCACCCACTGCGGAGACAGTCAAGTTCCCAGGGCAGATGGGGCTGCTGTTGACAAACCTGGCCTGCCCCAGATAAGGCTAGAACTTGAGAGAAGTCAAAGCCAGAAGCCTTCATCTTCTCCAGAATCAGGTCCAGAGCCTGGGAAGAAAAACAGAATCCACCATGACCCAACAGAACCACTGAGTCCTCTATGAACCTCAGCTTAGAAATGTCAAACGCGCTGCAGAGAGGAGGGTTATCAATACAGCATCTGTAAGTGTCAGGAGAGCTAATTAAACAAGCTGGCCTCAGCCACATAAAAGGCTCAACTTGGCTAAACACATTTTTTTTTTGTTTGTCTGTTTTAAATGTTCATTTTTTTTGCCAGACATGGTGGCTCATCCCTTTAATCCCAGCACTTAGGAGTAGGTGGATCTCTGTGAGTTTGAGGCCAGCCTGGTCTACAAAGCAAGCTCCAGGATCACCAGGGCTGTTACACAGAGAATCCCTGTTTTGAAAAATCCAACAAAACAACATTTATTTGTATTGGTGTGTATGTGAGTGTGTGTCCCACGTGTGCAGGTGCCTGGGGAGGCCAGAGGAGGTCACCTGATCCTCTGAAGCTGCAGTTAGATGGCTGTGAGCAGCCTGGCATGGGTGCTGGGAACTAAGCTCAGGTCCTCTAGAAGAGCAGCAAGCACTCTTAACCACTCAGTCATCTCCCCAGCCCCTATTTTTGCTTTTTTGAGAGAGTAGTCCAGGCTGGCCCCCAACTCACTATGTAGCTATGTGAGGGAGTCCTTGCAGGTATCCAGGGAAACAAACTGCTCGAAGAGATAAGAATGAAAACCTGAGCTGGGCAGTGGTGACGTATGCCTTTAATTCCAGTGCTTGGGAGGTAGAGGCAGGTGGATCTCCGAGTTCTAGGCCAGCCTGGTCTACAGAGTGACAGCCAGAGCTATGGAGAAACCCTGTTTCAAAAAACAAAAAAACAAAAACAAAAAAAAGAAAGAAAGAAAGAAAGAAAGAAAGAAAGAAAGAAAGAAAGAAAGAAAGAAAGAAAAGGAAAACCTGGTGCCTGGTGCAGATTGGCTTCATCAACCTGGATCAGACTGCGGGGAGTCTAATAACAGGCAGCTTATTCCCAATATATTTAAGCCCAGTATAATTTGCAGAAAAGTTTCCTGGTGCAGTACAACCCCTGGTGCACAAGGAAGCATAATTACATTGAGACTCAACTCAGGGCACATGTCATTTCTTCCAAGAAGATGGGTTCTAGAGATAGGCTACCTGTACTAGCTTAACAGAGGTCATTGGCTGTTAGCCACTACCTGTCCTAGTTGGAGGAGCTTGATGTGGCCTGGCCCAGCAGATAACACCAGGCTGTTAATCACTTCCAATGCTCAGCTTTCTGGATGGAAGAACGGGTTTTACATCTTCCCCATTGGAAAGACTATCCAGTGTGCTTAGCATTCCTGGTTTCTCTGGAGATCTGCGGACACAAGGACCTTCATGCTATGCTCCCAACAGCTAAGGTGACCTTGCACTCCTGATCTTTTTGCCTCCACCTCTGAAATGCTGGGATTCCAGATATGCACCACCATGCCTACTCTGCCTAAACAAATGTTGAATAAACGAAATCATAAACCATTAATCCTCAGGATTTCCGTCTCTACTTGGCATCCTCCAAGCACTAAGGAAGAACCAGAGCAAACAGCTCAAAGTTTTGTTTTCCTTTTACTTTTATTTCTACTTCACCATCTGAATGACCCGAGTATGACAGAGAAGAGCAAGGCAGGCAGGTGTTGCCATCAGAGGAGGATGCCAGGTCCAGACTGTCTGTCCACAGGAGCCTGAGGCAAAAGGAGCGAGGAGAGCCGGTGGTGGTGCTGCCAAGTGCCGTTTAACATGCTCATCCAGCTGGACTCTCTTCCCAGGAGTGGGTGAGACGGGTGGTGGTGTCCAGCAGAGTATGACCTCATGGTCACATGCTAAGACCTCATGGCCAGATGGGCTGGGCCATAGCTAAGTTGGTCGAACACTTGCCTACCATACATAAAGCCCTGGGTTCCATCCCCAAGCCACATACAACCAAGCGTGGTGGCACATGATTATTATCTTAGCACTCAGGAGAAGGCTGGGGGATCAGAAGTTCAAGGTCACCCTCAGGTACACAGTGTTTGAGGCCAATCTGGAATACATGAAGATCTGTCTCAATATGTGTATAGTTTATGGAAGATGACAGACAGACAGACAGATATATGAACATTTCACGGCAGGAATCTGAGACTCATCCCAGCTCATATCTTCTGATGGCAGAGAAATCACTCCAGCTTTTGTCTAACCCTGACATCCCCACTCCATGCTGAGATCATTCCTGGCCCTGACAACACTGCTTGTCAAACCTTAGACAGAAGGGCAGGGACCGGCAAAGTTCGAAACAAGTCCAGCTCCAGAGGCTGCGACAGCTCAGCGACCACCCTGGCTCCGCAGGCAACCCAGGATCTCCTCCCACCTACCCTGACACAGCCCTTAATGTCTGGGACCTCTTGGCCCTTGCCTCTGACTTCCCACTACCAACTTTGGTCTGGCGCAGTCTTCTGGAGTGCCTTTCAGCCAACCTGTCTGGGTAGAACCCATCCTTAACTCCACTCTTCCGGTGTTTGACCCATGATCGGGCAGACAAAAGAGAACTCACTCTAGTTCAGTTTTTAAAAAGAAATAATATAGGAGATGGCCCGGCAGGAATGGGAGAATGGAGAAGGACTTCTGGCAGATACACACAGTGTTGCTCTCAGGTTGAAGGACTTTGGTGCCACCAGCACATGAGGCAATCCAAGCCCTATCATGTCCATGTTGAACAAATCCTTGCACAGGTCACCAGATCTGGCCAGACGCGGACCAGGGCGGATGGTCCAATGCAGGCGGGTTTAGCTTGGGGTTGATCTCAGCCTGACTAGTTGATTATAAGACACTATTCTGAGTCACCATGCCGTGGGGACAAACACTAAGACACCAGGGGCCATGCTTGGACTGACATCAGGGACTGGGAAAGCCTGGCTCTATGTCCCTTTAGAGGTGGCATGGGCTGGGGATACAGCTCAGTTGGTAGAAGCTCCAGGACTGCATATTGGGCATGACACTACACACCTATAACCCCACTTAAGGGGTAAAGACAGGAGGATCAGAAGTTCAAGGTCATCCTTGGCCACATAGTGAGTTCGAGACCACACTGAGCTGAAAATAAATAAATCTTCGAAGGCAGGGCCTGCCAACCTTTGTGCTCTGGTACCTGGAAGTGCCCTGTGAGTCCTCACAGACAAGGACAGGCATCAGCTAAGGCTGGTCTGCCCCAGGAACCACTCAACTTACTTTAACTCTGGTTAAAGGGTTAAACAGTCTCACCAGATGCGCCATGAGCTGCCAACTTGGGGCCACCAGTGACAGGCCGGATACAGAAGGAAGGGAGCCTCCCTATGCTTACCTGGACCCACATCAGGACTGGAGAGGTGACCGTCAGCCTGTCCTTGTGTACATGGACACCGCCCTGAGTTCTGCAGGGAGAACAGGTATGTGGAATGGAGCTCCAGGGCAGGCTGAGCTCTGAGGAGCTGCCCCATGGTGGTAAGAGACCTCCAGGTAGAGGACAATATCCCTGAGTGCCAAGCAGAAATTATGTACTGACCAAGGGAAGATGTAAAGAAAAGACATGGGATCTTTTTTCATATGAAACTGGACAGCTCATTTTTTTCCAGTTTTCATATTATCTATATGCATATGTTTGTCTATATGTATGTCTGTGTACCATATGTGTGCCTGGTGCCCTGGGAGGTCAGAATAGGTTATAAGACCTGCTAGAACTGGAGTCATAGATGGTTGTGGGTGTTGGGAACTGAACTAAGGTCCTCTGAAAGAGCAGTCAGTGCTCTTAACTGCTGAGCCATCTCTCCAGCCCTGGGGAAGCATTTCCTAGAAGACACCTCAGTAGAGAAAACCTTGCCTAGAAGGCAGGGTTGGGCCTCACGACTGAAAACCGGTTGTTGTTGTTGTTGTTGTTGTTGTTTTCTCCTCAGAGTTTTACATCGTAGGCTGGCCTGATGTGACCACTGGACTCTAGCCAGAAGCATGAGCTGATGGGAACTTTTTTGTTTTGTTTTGTTTTTTGTTTGTTTGTTTTTTTGAGATAGGGTTTCTCTGGCTAGAACTCATTCTGTAGACCAGGCTGGCCTGGAACTCACAGAGATCTACCTGCCTCTGTCTCCTGAGTGCTGGGATCAAAGGTGTGCACCACCACCTCCTGGCTCTGTGAACATTTTTCTTTATAACTTCAGTCTGTGGTACTCTTTCATTAGCAACAAAAGATAGCCAAGTACAACCATCAAACTTCAGCACAGTGCCTGGTAAAAACAGATCTCAAATGTATGCGTGAATGGATGGATTGAATTAGGAAAGAATAGGGAAGAAATCGCTCTCTGTATGGAAAGAGAAGATTCTCAGGGGCGGAGAGATAACTCAGAGGTTAAGACCTGAGTTTGATTTACAGCACCCTGTGTTGGCTTACAACCATCTGTAACTCCAGTTCCAGGGGATATGATGTTGTCTTCTGTTCTATGTAGGCCCCAGGCGTGAATGTGGTACACAGACATACATGCAAACAAACACCCATACACAATAATAACAATAACAATAACAACAACAACAACAATAATAATAATAATAATAATAGAAGGTGCTCAAGTTCTACGTAGAGCACCTCTCTAGCAGCTGGGTTAAGTCAGAACAGTGTAGCTGATAAATGCAAATGGTTTAGGGAAGATCTCAAACCGCCCACCCACTCACCCATGCACACGAGGTACATACCCAAATTTGGGAAGGTCTCTGTCAAAATGCACACTATCCTCGTAGAAGACGTTCAACTCTACATCAACAGCAACAATTTTAACCTGGAAGACATTTATGAAAATGGTATCTAGGGTTTTCTCAGCCTCTGCTTATGGCCCAAGAGACTTCCAACTTCAGTCATGGTTCACAGAGAGGGTAGTATTGTAACCACAGCAGCAGAAGTTTCATGGGGCATATGTTCAAAGATTTAGTAAGGAGAGAGAGAGAGAGAGAGAGAGAGAGAGAGAGAGAGAGAGAGAGAGAGA